>VWPU01006486.1:0-105782 GCA_013398955.1 Callaeas wilsoni
AGTGCCAGTGCAGCACAGATCTGGCTGTTCCCCAGCCTCCTTTCATGGAACTGGACCAGTGAATGCCCCGTCCCAGTGCTGCTCTCAATGACCCTCCCTCCTGCCGTGTGCTATTTGTTATCTGCTCGGGCGTGCACTCACAGATATTTTCTGTGATCTAACAACAGCTATTACTGATAGCCTCAATGATTTCAGCTGTTGAATCTGTTCACTGGTCAGCAATACTCTGCTGTTAGGGTTGGCTGACAGGTGTGGCTGCACGACCTCCAAATCTCAGGTGGTGGCTGTTTCTCCATCAAGGTGAAGTGATAGAGCCAGGGAAAGCCAGCTAAAGTACATAGAAAATGCATATCTGAAAATAAGAAACAATTCAAATGAAAGGCTATTAGTGTAGAACACTTTTGTTTTTTAAAATAATTGGGTACATACAGATATCTTGTTAATTATGATTTACTCATTAGGTTCCCAGAAGCCTTTCCTACCCTGGTGACCCAGGTCAGTGTAGCTTTCTTTGCTTACTTTATGTAAAGAGAGAACTTGAATTCCTTGGATGAATCTTTAGTGACACTTGAAGTATTTAAAGAAGTGGTTTCTTACAGTGCAAGATGTCATTCCTAAAGAGTTTTTCTCAGTGCATTCTTAAAAGAAGTGGTTTAAACAGAAAATAATTCTGAAAAATATCAAGGCAGGGCAAGTTCATCTTGCTGGAGGGTGAGCTAAAATTCGGTGTTCTGCCTAAAAAGCAGGGGAATGCCGAAAAAAGGGCTATTTTAACAATTCAGTTTAAAGTTTAATCAAATTAATCCTATAGTAAAAGAATTGTTTCTCTTGCTGTCCTCCTCGTCCCTCTCCTGTCTGGTACAGTCCACGGTGCCAGCAAGCTGTGTTGCCTTTCCTAACTGCCCAGTCCTTTCCTCTCAGGATGGTCACGTGGCAAGGACTGTAAGTGTTTATCTAGAAAAATAGCATTAAAAATGGCATTATGTCTTTTTTTTTTTTTTGTTTGTTTGTTTGCCCGTTTTCAGCTCTGTCTTTATGGGGAATAAACAGAGGGGAACAAGGAGAGGAGCCAGCTCCAGGTGACTGGCCAGCTGCCTGTGGATCAGCACCAGCAAGTGCTCCACAGATTGCAATCTGAAACCCATTAATATAATGGATAAAGTCTATGAAGCATTTTAAAACCTCCCTTGCCTATAGTGCTGCATTTTATAAGCTAGGTGACATCAAAAGAATTGGTTCTGGCTCAGACCAACTAATAAAAATGGATAAGGCTTATTTTTATGCTGAATATCAGTAAAAGCATGTGCAGAAGATTACATTTAACATTCTGGCTTTTACCCAGAGCACAACAAAGTCTATCTTATCCCCATCCATCAGAACAGAATTTGATAGATTTGGAGACCCCAGATTTTCATCTCCTATTGAAGCATGAAGCAGCAGCTTGGGCTTGCATGGAGATTGTGTGAACATGACATTTCTCACTGTGTTATGTTTCCTTGAACACTTATAAAAAAGGGTGTCTAATTAGGCACAATGTTTAAATAGGATATTTTAAATGATTGATACTTACAGCTGATATAAAGCATTAAATGCTGTCGTTATATCTCTCTGTATTAGGAATAATGGGAAACAGTGGAAAGTCTGGCTATTTCCTGTAGTCAGGGGGAGAAGACCATCTTTCAGAGCCCAGTAAATATCCCACATAGTTGTTTTTGTGCCTATACCGCTTTAATTATTGTTAATTTTTCTAGATACCACATGTTTATTTAAAACTGATTTTTTTGGTTCAGTAGTCCAGCCTGTACCAGCATTAGCCTCCAGATCTCAACAGCATCCTGTTTATTCTGATCTAGCTTGCCTGACTGACTCCCCAAAGATAAAATTCACTAAGTGAACTTGACAGATTCCAGGCTGTCTCCATATGGCAGGGACTGGGCTGCAGCTTCTGAAGCTGCCTGGGATTTAAAAGCTGCTCTCACCTTATTAAGATGGCAGCAGTTACATGCAAGGCAAGTTCGCAGGGGCTTGTTTTAATTCTTTTGGCTTCTGCTTGAGACCAATCCATACCATTTTTTTTGCATGTGAATTAGAGCAGGACCAGAAGGATGACTTTCCTTTTCCAAACGGTGCTTACACCAGCAAGGGATCAGAACTGAAAATGAACCTGTACCTCAGTTGTTGACAGTTTTTTAAGAGGAGTTTGGGCTTAGCAGGTGCTGTATGGACCAGACCACAAGAGATTTCTGAAAAAAAGTGAACAGCGTGAATTTATTTGTTGCTGCGTCTTTCTTCCCTTTTGCCTTTGTGTACGATCACTTATCTGTTGTTAGGGTTTGGGCTGTTAGCAAAATAGTTTAATTGTCCTGTATTAAAATTGTCAAACCTATATTCTGGTAATATCAAAATATTGAGCTGAATTGCCAGGAGCGTTTCTGAGAATGCAGAGCAGCTGAGGATCTTGCTCTACACATTTAAATCTGTGTGTGGCAGACAGCCATAATCGGTCATGGAAAAGAGGTTCTCTTAAACTGACTCAATACTAGTGAAAGAAAATAATGCTAGAAACACATAAAATAAAATATTTGTACTTGTCATTTAAAAAAGAAAATCTTACTGTTAGACCCTTCTTTGGTTGTAATTTTTTGAGTGGGTTCACAGGGCTAAAATAATTTACTCCGCTAGGTTTAAGCAGACACTCCTTAAAATCACAGTATTGGAAAAAAAGGAATTTAGAAAACGTAGACAAAGTATCGTAAATGGTTAATGCTTGTTCTATGAAATGCAGGCACTGCAAAAAATAGTTCATTAAGAAATAAGTTTAAATTAGTGTTATTGTATTGGGATTGATGCAGTTATATTTTTCTAAGAAAATGAAAGTAGATGTTGAGGTTACCTTGATTATTTCTGTTCCTGCCTGACATTGTTTTTCAGGAGCATGTGCATACCTGAAAGAGAGATCAAGAACGAGTAACCTTTCTAAACTTCCTTTGTCTTATCTTCCTACTTCTTTTCACAGTCCCAAAAGACACTAGAATTGATCGGATGTGATATTTTCAAATAAAAGAAAACTAAAAATCAGAGAAACACCCAAACTTTTGTGAGTTCAGTTTTGTGTTTAAAGTAACTGTGTTGACTAAGACAAGCAATGGTGTGCAATAGTCTCTCCCTATGGATTTTATTGTTTCTTTGAGAAATAGTGTGTGGTTTTGTTGTTTGGTTTGAGTTGGTTTTTTTTTTCACCAGATACTGGTTTTAGATTTGGGAGAGTTGATTATATAGAGGCACTGGGGTTTTCTGGTTATCTGTGGTTCTTGCCCTTGCATCCCTTTCATAGCAGGAAGTGAGGATCTTCACTTGGGACCCTTTAATCAAGTGCTACATTCATCCCTTTTCCTGAAAGAGAAGCTCTTGTGGAACCCCTGTTCAGCATCTTCACAATTCCTATTTTATCTGGAGCTGTGTGAATCAGTTTGTGAAAACTGTGATTTTTCTCTCAGACATGTCACATGTTTAGAATCATCTGTGTCTTCCTCAATGTCATTTGTAATGTTTTTTTTTAACTTCAGTTAATTTGCATTTAGCTGTAGATTAGTTTGTAGCAAGAACTCCCTCTTTATTTGCTTTCTCAAGCATTGTATTTTTCTGTGTTGTATAACGTAGACTTGTGCCAAATAAGCCCAGTAGTATTTGAGCTGGGAACAACAGGCTTTACCTCGTTGCTGTTTCTCACAACATTTGTAATACTCTTGTGGGTACATGTGTAAGAAATGTCAACTGAGTCATTATTGGGGTGGATGTTCTTACAGCAGGTGTTCTAAAGGCAAAATTTCAAGTCTCTGAACAAAAAGAGACCAAAATCTGAGTCAAGAATTTCCAATAAGCAAATAGGTGAGGCCCTTGTCTTAGATCTAGCACCGTTCTCTCTCCTGGCACCCCTCTGTCCTGCACATGGAGGCAGTTTGGCAGCCAAACTGCAGCACCAGGTCAGCGTTGGTGTGTAGGGACTGCCTTTGAGAGGGAGCCTTTAATGGTGCTTCTGCATAAAAAGGCAGGTGGATTTGATTTTTAACAACACACCACAGTCATGTTGTTAAATCTGCCACAAAATTCAGACATCTGCCTTTTTGAGCAGCCTTAGCAGATACATGCAGTGCCTCTTCCAGGCTCAACTTTTATTTTGCCCCAACCTATTTTAGATTTAAACCCCATAGAGGGGCCTTTTGCCTTTGTTTTTCACATGTCATTGATATGAATCACTCGACGCTGCAGTTGTACATCTCTTGTGTTTGTGAAGTCAGCATCTCTTTATTTTTGATTTTCTGATGTATGGACTAGGCTGTAAGAATTCTTAATGCCACTGACATAACAGTAAATTGAAATCCATTATTTGACTGAACAATTAAACGGCTTCTCTGCTAAACCTGGATGTTAATGACCACGGAATGGCATAAAATAAAATGAAATGATCAGAACAGGCCGCTCAAGATCACTCTGTAAACATCTAGGTTGGCTGAAGTGCAGCAGTCTGTGTTTACAGCAGGGCTGGCAGAGGGAGAGGTGTGAGTGTTCATCTGCACAAAGGCAAAGTCTAAGCTGCTCATAGAGAAATTTGAAGCATTCCTGATTTTTAATTTTTTTTTTCTCCCCACAGTATGTTATGAGGTGTCTTGGCACTTAAAAGATGGCAGGGTTATATTGGGCTCAAACTCGTGCTAGCATTGCACAGCAGAGAGAAAAAACACCTAAGAGGTCTTCAGCACCTCCAGGTTAATCTGGAAAATGCCATCTGACCACAGCTTTGAGAGTTGCTTTTTAATCTTTCTAGAAAGGTGGTTTGAGTTTGAAGTGTTTTGTTTGTTTTTTTTTTTTTACCTGGCTGTGAAGTTTTTGTGAGATAGCAATAATGAGAAATACAATAGGTTGGTCACTTTGGATAGTCCAGATCACCAGTTGTTCATAACATTTCATTCCCCTGCTTTTTTCAATTATGTGTTATTTTTAGAACGTGGTAACTTTAATTAACAATTGGTTTACATTGATTTATTTAACACTGAATTGAAGTGGTGCATCTTTTATGTAATAATGACATACCAAATATGCATGAAAATTTAAGGAATGGTTCAGTAACACAGAACACACTGGTTTAGGTTATAGTTTACTGCCACTGTTTGTGAATGAAGTTACTTATAAACATTACTTTGGGACATAATAATTAGGAGACAGAAACATTTCTGTATTTTAGGACCGCCTAATCTGTTTCTGAATTACAAAATATAGAAATTTTACAATAGATATTGTTTAGGTTATTTGAAAGCTGAGGTTCATGTTTGCAGGAAAGGAGCCTCTCAAGTTATGTTAACGTGTTCATTTTAGTGATATTAATGTAGAGTTGTGCAAGTCTATATTGTCCAAGTTAGGACAATAGCACAAAGGAAATATAAGAAATACACAAACCCCCGTTGTTAATTAAAAAAATTGACAGGGAGTAAATGGTGGTTGCTTTGGTAATAGGAACGGTTTGCTAAATTTAGGATTAAGGGAGCCAAGATTACTGATTCAGAGTGTTTGTTTCCCAGAGGAGCCGAAGCCCAGGTGGTTTGTGCTGCACTGACAGGTAAAGGATGCAGGGGTGAGGAGCAGCAGTGTTGGCAGGAGCTGGTGCAGCTCGGCCCAGGTGGTTTGTGCTGCACTGACAGGTAAAGGATGCAGGGATGAGGAGCAGCAGTGTTGGCAGGAGCTGGTGCTGCTCAGCCCAGGTGGTTTGTGCTGCACTGACAGGTAAAGGATGCAGGGATGAGGAGCAGCAGTGCTGGCAGGAGCTGGTGCTGCTCAGCCCAGGTGGTTTGTGCTGCACTGACAGGGAAAGGATGCAGGGGTGAGGAGCAGCAGGGTTGGCAGGAGCTGGTGCTGCTCAGCCCAGGTGGTTTGTGCTGCACTGACAGGGAAAGGATGCAGGGGTGAGGAGCAGCAGGGTTGGCAGGAGCTGGTGCTGCTCAGCCCAGGTGGTTTGTGCTGCACTGACAGGGAAAGGATGCAGGGGTGAGGAGCAGCAGGGTTGGCAGGAGCTGGTGCTGCTCTGCTGGGCACTGCTGTGCCCAGGGTGCCGTGGCAGTGCTGGCACAGTCCCGATGCTCACCCCTGTCCCTGCCCAGCACAAGGAGGCACCTCCTCATCGAAGACACCACAGAGAGCGGGCCAGACTGGAACTCGGGAAAGCTGCAGGAGCCTCTCTAGAATCAGCATCGATGCTGGGTGATTGCATCATGCGAAGATAGGCCTGGGAACAGTCTTGACCACTTTTTCAGAAGCGGTGACAATGTCTCATTTTCCAGCCAAGAGCATGAGTCAGGCTGCTCAGCTCAGTTTCCAAGGAAGAGGGCAGCTCCATGGGCTGCTTCAAAATGCCTCTTGCTTGAAAAGACCAAGCTTTCATGTTGGCTTCTGCAGAGGAGTTTTTTGCAGGCTGGTAATCTCAGTTTGGTTCAAACTGGAAATTTACTCTCTGCCAGGCTTGTAAGGAGCTGGATTTACACATTTCTACAGAGCAGTGCATTAGAGAGAAGTTCTGTGCACAAGAAACTGGCCCAGGTTGCCTTCTGTTTTACATTTTTACCTCAGTTTTCTGAGGAGATATTAACAAAACAGTTCCCTATATTTAGAATGCTAATGGCAGTCAAGTTACGTCAAAAGAGGGATCTATTATTACACTGACAGAATGTCAGTGGCAGAAATCAGCTGTAACTTGTTCCGCATGTCATTAGCTGGAAAAATCACACACAGATTTTGAACATTGATCAAAATTCCATTTCTTGCTGACTTTTTGCTGTGTTAGACCTAGGACAGAATAAGACATTTTTCTTGGGTGTATTTTAGTATGCAACAGAAATTGCAGTGCTCGAAGCCCGTTTTTGCCTCATGATAGTTTATGCATTCATTCCTCCCTTGGAAATTATGTTTACTTAAGTTAGTGAAAGCTGGGCGAGGTCTTTTTACATTTAAAAGAGATTTCCCACATATCTCTCTTTGATTGTCATATCCTTCAGTGCTCTTGTCCAAATCCTACCCACATGCCGCTATGCAGATGAGGCACTCCCACATAGGGAATGTTCTGCACAGAAATCATGGAACGCCTAAGCAGCCTCTTTTTCTTTTTAAGAAATAGACTCCTAAAAACTATTCTAAAGACAGCACAATTCTGCCCACCAGCTGAGGATAATGTAGGGGTACCTTTAAAACATATTGTTATATAAGCTGATAGAAGGAGAAAAAAAAAAAGAAGCAAAAATGGCGAAGTTTTGCTGCAGCTTTAGAAAAGTTGCCAGCTGCCTGAGATGGCAGAATAAACTACTTTAATTCACTTAAGCTATATTATGTTTAAGTGAAAAAACTGACATATTTAGCTGGCAAACCTCTACATCCTGACTGAAGAAAACTGCAATGATAAGACCAGGGTAAGATTTATTTGCTCTTAATACTTTTCCGAAGCATCAGCCATCATTCCATCGCTGATGACGACGCTTTTCAGAGGAGCAGCAGAGCTGGTGTGTTGTTTGTCGTTTGCTTTGCAGTTTAATACAGCTTTAATTTGCTTTGCCAGGTTAGAAAAGGGAGCTGTGCCCTGTTGGCCAGTCCCAGGGACGGCTGTGCAGCCCTTGCACACCTGCACTGTGGATTCCTGTGCTGCCTTCTGAGAAAATCTCCTGTCAATTGTTCCCTTTGCAAATGCGTTTTGTGTCCTCTTTGGGGAGCAGCTTTGGCTCGGAGGAAGCTCCAGGAGCTCCTCTGTGCCTGCTCACAGTGAGAGAACAGTTTACAGGGGGATTTATAATCGTCGGGGCTGTAAGGTGGTAGATGAATGTAAAAATGCACATGCATCACAAATTGCTATTTTCTACAAAAATTGTGTTGGTTTAAAAAAAAATAATCAACAACCTAAACCAGTGCTCTGAACAGAATCTAACACTGTAGCTCAAACAAATATTTGTCAAACCTTCCTTGTTCTGTTGCAATTTAAACTAAAGCAGGCATTAGAAGCTGGATTCTTTTATGTGTTATATTTTTACATATTTTTTCTTATTAGTCAAAATTAATAATGATAGAGTTTGCTGTTTGAGTCTTCATAGTTCAGTGATTGGTTTCCATATGTTGAAATAAGTAACTATTTAAAGCCATCTGTTTCCCTTGGAAGTAAGAGTATTTTCATTAGTGTATAGCATTTAGCTGATAGCTGAAAAATTAAATTCAGGCTAAGTTTAAGTTGATCTTTCTGGACATTAATCAAACAACAATGTATGATATATTTTAAAAGCTATGGATTTTTTTTGATTGATAATATGTAAGATGTCATTTGCATTTGGAAGTCACCTAACTTATTAAAAAATGTGTGATACATAAAACCGAACAATTAACATCCCACTCAGCTAATTAGGGGGAGGCTAAGCCATGTATAGGCCTTATTTAGGTCTTTTCCTTAAAGGTAAATTTATCTAATAAGGTGCCAGCCAAAAGCAATTTTCTTATTTCATATTCTCGTTGCTAAAAATTAGGAAAACATTTAGTTTATCACTCAAATCAGAAGTTCTTTCTCCTCCTGGCTTTTGCACACGATAATGTGATTTCTCTGCTAAGTTTTGGATGCTACTGATATTCTCAGCTTGTTCCTGGGAAAGCCATAAAATCCTGAGTCAGGTCACTTGGCAGTCAAGTGGAAGAGAAAACTGCTTTTCCGCTATATTGTATTGCTTTAAATTGCAAATGTCTTTGTATTTGCTTCAGGTTTTTGTTTCATTTTGTTTTGTTTTTAATCCTGCTGTTGCACTCTCTGTGTTAGAATCTAAGATTTATATTTCTTTGACTGTTTAATGTTTCCTTTCATCGCCTTCATAAATAGTAATGACTAGCTTATGTATATCCAGGGAAGTAAGGCAAAAAGCCCTTGAGTGTGCCAAGTCTGAAAAAATTTAAATTAGTGTATCAAATGTTAGAAGAAGAGGAATTAAGGCTCTTATCAGCTAACCATAAGCCAAGAATCTTTTAAATTCTAACAATGGTCTGGTGGATACAGCTAAATCTGGCTTTACTTAAGAAAGACAATAGCAGGCGTGTGGTTCAAAGTAAAAGATTTCACCTTAATAAAAGCTATTTAACTTATTATTCTAAATCCACAGAAAGGCAAGTTTTTATTCCAAGGTGTAGATCATTTCTGGCAGGGGAATCCCACACTTTTTAATGAACATGTTTCTCATTTCTAATTAGCTCCAGCACTTAGATTGCAGCATGCCAGCCTTCGACGCTGAGATTTCTGATGGTAATAAAGCACTCGAGGTGGTATTTAATTAAAGCAGAGTGGTGCTAGCAAAGACCTGAGCGGGCCTGAAACACTAATCCTTTTGCATTGCCCAGTGTCCCCTTGTGATTGTGATTGATGAGTTGATTTCTCTTTACAACTTCATTTGCATCGTGTGGCAATACCCGCAGGCAGAGGTGCCGTGCGTTTCTGGATCAGAGCTCCCCATTAGGACAAGCTAATGCGCTAAATGGGCGAGGGCTAGGCTGAAGAGCTCTCCTAGCTCTTAAGCAATCTATTAAATAACGGGTTTATGGTGGGTGATGTGACTCCCCATGTAAACGCTGGTGTTAGTAATACCTTTATCTCTTCTTACCTTGAAAATACATATATTCTACCACCCACTATCAGTCCTACCCTTTCCCTCTTCTCTTTATCTCGGCTGTTGTGTTAAAATGATCATGTCAGGTAGTGGCTGCTATGAGGAATGGCTGTAGAGCTTTTTTTACTTTTGATTCATAGAGGTAAAATAAATTGGTCAGGATTTTCTTCTAAAAATAGACATTTTCGTCCTTATTACTGGAACTCTTAGTTACCGAAATTCTAGCTGTGGTTTGAAACTTCCGTAGCGCAGAGCTGTTTCTTGTTTGCAAGCACAAGGCTGTAGCAGACTCTCCCAGCTCCTCATGCTGCCCCAAAGACCGAGCCATCCGCGCTCTGCCCTCGGACCTGCAGCTCCTGGGGCAGTGGGACGCGCTCAGGTCTGACCACATCTCCGTGTCATGCACCCGTGAGCACTTCCAGCAGTGAATCTCCACTGCATGAGTGTGTTTGCTCTGGCAGCAGAGGAAGCCAACAGCGTCCTGGGCTGCATAAGCAGAGTAACCAGTAAACTGGCAGAAGTGATTTTCTCCCTTTACCTGGTACTTGCTAAGTTGCATCCGAGATACTTGGCTCAGTTTGTGGCTCTCCAGTACCAGAAAGAAGGTTCAGCACAGGGCTCTCAGGATGTGCTGGAGCATGGGGTGAGAGGCTGAGAGAACTGTATGTGTTCAGCCTGGAGAAGGGAAGGCTCTGTACGACCTGAGAGCTGCCTCTAAATGCTTACAAAGAGGGTATCGGGAAGGAGCAAGTCTCTTCCCAGAGGTGTGTGGTGGGAGGATAAGAGACAACACATACTGCAAATCTGGAATAAGTGGTTATGAAGAAAAGCTTTCCCCATGAGAACAGTTTTGCGTTGGAACAGGATGTCTGGAGTTTGCACAGCCTTTGTCTGTAGTGCTTTGATAAAAATGGGTGTAGCACAGGCACACAAAGCTTTAAAACGCTGTCTGTACCTTCAGGCCCTCCTGCCATTGCCTTGCTGCCACTTCAGGGGTGGGGCTGGTCCAGCTGCCACTTTCTCTCCTGTCTCTTTAATGAATGGGATCCTCTGCCAGCCTTTTGTTTTTAAATCAAAGTATCATTGAACCCAAACAGAAGGGAAGAAATACTAAATCTATGAAAAATAACAACCTTATGTGTGCACTTGTATAACCTAAAGGGTTACCATCGCTTCTGTTGAGACTTTAGGCACATTTTTATTTTCCGGTCACTGCTAATCTCTCAGGTCAAGTATTTACTCCTTTTGCAGTCTTTCTTCTCATGTGAGTGAATGTGAGTTTTTAAGCTAGCAAGGATATTTGTTTTTCTGAGTTCATAAGTGCAGACTTTTTTTCAAATCTAGGTGTCTCTGCTCACATTTGAACATAAATTGTCAAAATGAATGGTTCTTGCAAAGAGAGTTGTTATTGCATATTTTCCTTATTACCAATCAAGAGATATTCCTGCATATTGTCCTTACCTTGCTTGTTTTCCAAAAGTCTCCTGTTAAATGGAGGGAGTACCCACACAGATCATTGCAGGAATGACTGTGGAACCTCAAGAAGCTCCAGCTGGATGCTCACAGTCTCATAGTTGAGACAGAATAAATATGTTATGTTCCCAGGAACTTGTCTGATTCCCTGGAGAACTGTGTTGCACACACCGAACCATTTCAGGGTCTGAAAAGTCAAACCAGCTGATTGTGCAGATGCATGTAAGGAGCTTCCAAATTTCCTCTGACCTTGCAGAGGGTGCCATGTTGGGCATTGTTGTTTCCTTGATGATCATCTGCCTGCAAAGTGCAGCATATTCATAACAACAATGCCCGTCCCAAAATCTGATCCAGCAGTGTCTCAGGAAATAGATCAGCCTTGCTGCATCATAACTGTGCTTCTGCTGCACTGTTCTTGCTCAGCTCTGGGGCTTAGAGTTAAAAAGATGGAACAATTTCTGCAAAGCAAAACCACTGAAACGTGAAACAAAAAAATACGTTCAGCACAGTGTCTTCATAGACATATTTATCTCTTACAAGTGAAATGCACCTTGTGCAGGGTCTGTGCAAATCACCCTATTGCTGCCAGATAGCTTCAGTGCTTTGCCATTTACAGCAACGTGCAAAAATTTGGGGTTGTATTTGAATGTAAAAGTTTGGGTTCTGCTGAACTTCTAATCCTGGTGAGCTCGTTCAAGGGAAAGGACTTCCTTGTTTGAAACTCAGCTCTCTGTGTCTGCTTGATCTGGTTACTTTCTTGAAAACATCTAAAATTCCTCTTCTCTTCCACGGTCACTGAGAAAATTGTACTTTCTGTAGAGAGGCAGTTTGGTTGGCAGAGGTGACTTCTGCTTTTCTGGGAAGCAGACGTTTCCTACACGAAAAAAGAGATTAGTGCCAGATAATTATTTATAAATATTGGTATCTCTTCTACTACTGGTTTTCACAGGCCTGTTTTGAATCTGGATAACCATGTTAGCTGGATTGAGTAGACTGGAAATGCAAACTGGTAGTACACATACTTCTGAGTATCTTCACCCATTTCTGATTATTTTTATATTTATGGCAGACATTTTTTCTTTTTTTCCCTCCTGAAAGCATATATAAAAACTAGTTTTCACGTGAATTCCATGGGGTTTTCTTCTAGGTTGCAGTTAACATACAGCTGACTAATGGTACATACCTGGCAAATACAGCTGTAGAGAGTTTTGTTAGGCTGAATGAATTATTCCTGTCTAATACTTGAGTAATTTGTGTTTCAAAAGCCATTGCTATTTGTGGATGAACCACAGATGATTTTTAAATAAAACTTGCCTGAAATTGTTAACAAAACAAAACCGAAACCAAAAAAAACCCCAATGACCAGAGATTATTTTAAAAACTTGCAGAAGAATGAGCTCTCGAGGGCCTGCAAGTTACAGTGTGTTTTGGAGTTTGCTGGCATCAGAAATTTGTGTTGCTGAAGGGAAAGCTTACCTCCTCTGAGCTTCTGCACAGACTGTTGGGTGCTCTGCTTTTGTTTTAAACCATTTGCCTTTTTGTTTTGTGTAATTCTATTAAAACTCTTTTCGCCTAAGAAAATGGAAACCCCCATTCAGCTGTGGCCCAGGGTGTGTAGTAGCTTGCTAATTTGTTTATTTAACTGTTATTTTAACTGCAAAGATGCAATGATGTTGCTCTTTCAGATTCACAGGACATAAGATGTTAACAAGCAAATTCCAGCAGCAAATTGCTCTTAAATTTCTGGTTTATATTTGTAAGAAACGGAAACAAAATATAAATAGTTTAAATTGTCAAAGACCAAGAAAGAGAGAAAGTGGGATTAAGTTCAGGGTAGCTTCACCCTTGCTCTCACTTTTCTGCAGAGAGCAACAGAGGCTTTTGCAATGTGCACTGCTTGAATTGTTTGAATTAATGTCATATTCTCTGTTTAATTGGAAATATTTTATATCATAATTTGTTTGCTTCTGAAGCGTGTGAGAGGTCTTGAGTTCGGGTTGTTTAACTGGCGTTCAATCTGTGTTGCTAAAATGAAGCTAAAATAATAATTTGAAAATTTTATTTCATAATGCTTATTAGCAAACAACATATTCAGATCAATTTACTATGCTTCATAAGTCTCCATTGAATTTGGTTCCTAGTTTGATACCATGAACACATATATGTGTGTGTGACACTAAAATTGAATTTAGTGTGCATTGCTTTTCTTAATTGATGCTGTTAGTCACTGTAGATGTCTATATTAGAGGATTTAAATTTCTATTTTGACCTTTTATTAACTGAAATTAGCTGATTTGATTTTTCCTCCCTCCACCCCGCTATTCTTTAGAGCTGTTGGCTTATTAATAGGGGACATATTAATAAGTGTAGAATTTAGGAATCTATTTTAAACACAAAACATTTTTGTTAAAACATAAGTCACCTGAGGGGCAGTGAACCCTTTGTGGTTATTTACACAATATCTGTATGTATATATAGATATACTATGTAAGTATAACTTGACATACTCACCCTTTCATCAGGACCAACAAATGGGTATTTCCAAGGTTGTGGCAAGTTCCAAAATGTATTTTCATCCTCTGAATCTTGGATTCATTGGCTACTGAAATAGTATCAGTGGTATCTGGAATAAATGAGAGCAGATGGAAAAGTTCTCTAAGTGGTACCAGTCCTGTAGGCTCGTTCTGTCCAGAATAGCTCCCAGTTACGTGAGAGATTTTGCATCAAGGTTAAGATACCTGTGGAGGTCATCCCTTGGTTTTCATCCAGTAACTTAGGCAGAGTTAATGTGTTCCCATGTCGATCAGGTAACATTTTGTATCTACTGTACTCTCAGGTGCTGCAGTAAATACTAAAGGGGAGAATCAGATTGTTGTGGGTAGGTGTAGGGAGAGGAAGGAGTAAAGAAGGACAACATGAAGAAGAGAGAGGGGGCAAAGGGAGGTTTAAAACATTGGGAGAAGTGAATCAGGATCTGAATCAGAAGAGAGAAGTCACTAAAAGGCTTGGCAAAACAGACCCAGTGCATCTGTAGAGGTGGGTAGTGCCTTTTAGGTCCCTGTATTGGATCCTGAATTTTATCCATCCAGTCTTCACATCTTCTGAGGTGGACTGAGCCTGCCTAAGTGCAGGCCTGACATATGTGTCACTTAACAGTTTGGATTGCTTTCCCAGAATCCAACTCATGTTTCAAAGTTTTTGTTGAAGTTAGTCTCTGGCAGCTGAAAACTGGTTTATTTCTGATGGATTATATAGCGACCATTTTTCATTGTTGTTCAGACAAGCCATTAAACATATGTAGAAAAAGTGCATTTCAGTAAAACCCATCCAGTCTGTGTATTGCAATGCTCAGACACCTTTTCCAGAGCACAGTCCTTCACATCCCTGATTCTAAATCTGATGAAAATCAGCAAGCATTAGTGAGCACATAGGTTATTGGTATTTTTAAATGTGTTCTTAACACATTTAAAAGCAGGTGATGATATTGCTTTATTCTCAGGAAAATTAGCAACACTCCTTTATGCCTTTTGCTGTTCCAAGGGAAGTGCCTTTGCTGTTACGCAGGAGAAGAACGTCAGTAATTGACAGGACACACGATTCTGTCACCGTGAGTTCAGGCATATTTGCTGTGCATTAAAATGACAATGGAATAGATTAGTTTGAGGGTATAATACATACCAAAATTGTTCTATACAGATATCAGAATTTTAAATAAAAGGAAAGGGCTTCATAAAGTCTCATATAATCCGTCTTGGCATGGGTATATGAGCAGGTATTCAAGTTTTTTCCTTTAAGTATGCTGATATGATTAAATTTAACTTGACACAAGCGATGTACTATACCATGTGATTGTAATATTTAAAAGAAAACCACTTTTCTGATTGAATACCTACTCGCTATCAATTCCCGTGTAGCAGCATCTAATCTGAATTTCTTCTGCAGCTAAAATGCAAACGCATTTGCTGTATTCTCCATCTCACTGGGTGCGCACTCAGCAAACGCAGAACTGCTTCAATATTTTTGGTATCTTATTTAATCTAATGTTCTACTATAAAAGCCTGCCAGTTCACATTGATTATAAACAGTTTCCAGGCTATAACTTTCCTCTCCCAAAAGTGGTGTGTGTATTTTCACTAATCCTGGAGTGCGGATGCTGTGGCTGCTGTCCAGGCCCCTGCACTTTGCGGACACAAAGGCTGTTGGATGTGCTTGCTGTAGATTAGCCATATGCTTCTGCTCTACATGCCAGAGTTTTTCTCTGTGCTGTGTCACTTTTGGAAATACCTCTCCTTCCACCACCCCTACCTTACACACAGAGGCACAAAATAAAGCTGTAAACCGGCAAAGGTGATTTTCATCCAGCCCCACAATATATACTGTTTTAAAATAATGTATTGTTTAAACCAATGGTTTTTAAGCCTACAAGGGTTAAGCACCTGTAGCATAGGCAGAGACCAGCTTTGCAGCAAGATTTACTGTCATATGAACATGTTCAGTCTTGTGAAGCAGGTCCAGTAGTAAAATAAATCTCCAAAGAAGATGTGCAGGGAGAGGCCACATAGATTTGCAGATTTGAGACCAGTTTTAGTCCCTATTCCGAGGGACTGTGGAAATGAATGTACAGGGACAAACTGCTATTCCTTTCATAGTAACAGAAGCCTTTTAGAGATTTAACATAGAACTTACTAGTCAGTGTAGTCAGTGAAAGTCTTTCCTTTGCTATACGAACCATTAAAGGATTTTGTTCACTTTCTTCATAACTGGAGATTCCTTGTAACACACTATTCATAGATTTTTGTTTGTATTAGGCAGTTGTGACATTCAGCACTGTTTAGAAATATATTTTGCTTTGCATAAACACATCTTAGTGCCTTTTTAGTCTCCCCGTTGAGAAGGTCTTTACCTTCCTTCAGTACTGTGGCTTAGGTTGCTGATGACAAACATTGTTGGATAAACAGTTCCTTGGTAATGCTACAACAGCATCTTAACATAAACATCCACTGAAGTATGCAAATGATCTCGGTGATAAACAAGCATAGCAAAGTGCGGCTGAGGCAGGAAGCCAATCTGTCTGTTCCTTGTGCCCAATGATATTTTGATTGTCATTTTAATCTTAGGAGTAAATAACACCAGCGATCATGTTCCATCATTTAATTTCAGTGCCAAAAAAATGAGCGCTGCTTTAACTAGCATTAAACAAGATGGCATTGCTGTGGTAGTTGGTCATTGCAGCTCAGGTCTTCTATGTTCCGTTGTAAGTAACAAAATGGTGGAAATCTTAAACAGAAACTGGAAATAGGTGTTCTCTGAAAGCAATTTTAAATAAAATGTTAAAGTTAATGTCTAGATGTTTTTTTTTCTGGAAAAAACCTTTCTTGTCACCCTTAAAATCTTTGAATTAAGAATGTCTTACTTCTACCTGGGCTAGACGAAAAAGAACTTCCCATTTTTTCCTCAAGTACCTGACCAATACTTCTGTGCTTCTCCTTTGTTGCTAAGCCTTAACTCCATCACTTGTAAGCTCACATTTTGTGTTAGGAAACTTTCTTTATAGCCGTGTAGGCCTGCTGAGTATCTTCTTTCCTAAGGAATGGTTTGTTCCTGCATGCTGAAGTTCTCTTTAATCAACGTCTCAATCAGGCAGCTACCTTGGACTGTTTCCTCTCCCGGGTAAACCTTAGGGATTCATAACACTTCCCTGGATATACTGAAGTCTCTTTCTCTGAAGCCCAGTTTTATAACTCTACTGCTGATTTTCTTGGTCTTCCTCCAAATTCCCAAAGTCAGTCATATCATTGTCTTTATGGAGCTTACCACATAAATCAAACTCTTAAATTTACCTGTTTTAAGCAAAGTAAAACAAAACAAACCAGCTTGTGTTTGATCATTTGGCACAGTTTTGTGGGAATTGTTGTCATTTAACCCGGCTTGCTCTGGCTTCCAAAGCAGCCCTGTATCCAAATAGCTGAGCAGGGATGATCTGGCAGCTTTGCTGCTTAAGGCAGCTTATGGCATAGCATTTTCATTTCCCTCACTAGCTGACTATGTTCCTTGTTTTATTTCAGGCCGGTCAAGTCGTGATCTCCCGTGTGCGGTACTGAGGCTTGGACCCGTACCACGCGTGATGGATGAACTGGGGCTCTTGTGGTGCTGCCCTAGGAAATGATTCGCTGTGAGGGATTATGAAGTGAAATGTCCCCTTCCTTTTCTGAGGCTCCATCAGAGCTCAGCAGTGAGAGATTGTGCCCCTGGTTGAAAGAGGTCACTCAGAGAGTCCTGTTCAAAGAGGTGACACTGGCCGCTCAAACTGCTCTGAGTGCTGCTGCCCTTAGGCTCGTGCTGCTGCAGCCACTCCACTCCTGCTTTGGTCAAGCACACCGAGCTCTGCCAAGGTCTCCAGTCCTGTGTTCTTGCTCTCTCCGTGTAACCCTTGTGGCACTCTTCACTCACGCTGCCTGGAATTTGGTTTATCTGTCACCATCTAACCAGTAATTGGGTAGGCGTGAAGCTGTCATTTCCCTCTGGCACAAATGGTTTTCAAGAACGTTTTGTCAGCACGTGGCTGTAGGTTCACCACTTTCTGTGACTGACAGATCTGGGAAATACTTGGCTCTATTCTCTGGTGTGTCCATTGCAAAGCCAGCTGAAACTCTGGATGAGGTGGCATCTCTAAATTGGGAATAACTTGGTGACAGTTATTAATATCAACAAGAATAAATTGCTCCATTTAGACACTTTTGAGAACCAGCTGTGTGCAGTCCCAATCTCCTGAAAAATTCACTCAGGTTGTTTTGGTGTAAACGGGAATTGAGGTGTTGAATTCTACTTAGAACACATCTCAAATGAATTATTTTAGCTAGGTTATAAGAACTTCTAGAAATGATCTGTTGAAAATCATATGCCTGCAACTGGATTTGAATGCTGCTGAGTTTTCTCTGCAGACTCCAAACCTTTGCAGAGTTCAATCTTTTACCAGTAAGGTGTCATTTAGAGAAGACTTTGGACTCGAATTCTGGAAATATTTATGCCTGTGCGTGGGTTGCAAGGCAGGAACTGTCTCGGTGGAATCCAGAAGAAAGGATTAGGAAGCACAATGCAGAGTTGTGTCTGGACCAGGCACCGTCTTGGTGAATAAGCATGGTTTGTCACATGGGTTGGTATGTCCCATGTCTTCAATCAGTGTTGCAGTAAAGAAAAAAATAAAAAAAAATTGGGTTTTTTAACCACTTTATAAGGAAAATAAGAAAATGGACATACTAGCTTTGTTACAATCCAGCTTTAAAAGGTGGCAGTGGTTTTTGATAAATTAATCTTTGAAATAAATTTTATTTCGGAAGAAAAAATGCAGGTTAAATTAGAAAATTTAGATGGCTGTAGTTACTGTTTTAGAGGTCAAGCAGAAGATAGAGAAAACTACTCCTTTCTGTGGAGATATAAGGCAGTGTTCCTCTACATATGCTGAGAATGGTAACATTTGGCAGAAAATCAAAATGTGTCATAGTTCACAGCATTAAATTAAATCACTTGTGAAACTCATCTTGCCTGCACTATAAGAATTGCCACTTCCATACTGCTCTGGCTGTGGATTAAACAAATGAAAACATGTTTTTCTAAGGAAACATCACAAATACATCTGAAAGAACTGAGACGTTGTTTGTTGAGGAGAGAAACCAGGCTAGAAGTTGTAGCTAGTCTCTTCCTTCTCAGAAAATCCTTTATGAAGAAAGTCTTCAAGTAGAATAAAAGTATAAAATCCATTTTGAAGCTCTTCTGCTACTGTTGAAACCACATGGAATCACAGATTGATTCAGATTGAAAGGGAACTTCAGAAGCCATCTAATCCCAACATCCCTTTTAAATCGGGGGTGGCTACACAGATTAGGTTGCTCAGGGACTTCTGGAGTTCAGGTTTGAAAGTCTCCAGGACGCCATAACCTCTCTGAGCAGCATTTTCCTGTGCTTAACTTCCCTCATATTCATTATCCTATTCTTTAGAGCTAACCAGAATTTCCCTTTCGGCAACTTTTAGCTGTTGCTCCTTGTTCTGTCACTCTGTACCTGCGGGTTGTGTCTCTGTAACCTTTGGTTAAGTGGAAGAAGATGCAATTAAGTTGTCTGAGCTCTCCCTTCTGCGACGATGCTGAACCAGCTCCCTCAGCCTGTCGTGTGCTCCAGCCCTGCAGCTGCCCTGGCAACCCACCACTCATCTCTGGAGCACTCCAGACTGGTGTTCCAGATGCTCTCCCAGGTGCTGTGCAGGGAGGAACGATCCCTTTCCTCACCTCACTGACCACCCTTTGCTAATGCAGCCTGCAGAGCAGTTCGCCTTTTCTTCCTTGAAGGCAGAGCACTGCTTTGTACCCAGCTGTGCTCGCCAGGACTCGCAGATCCTTTTCTGCAGAGCTGCTCTCTGGCCTGGCAGTCAGGGCATGGGCCAGTGCGAGGAATTCTCCTGTCCCAAGAGCAGGACTTGGCCAGGTTCTTGTCAGCCCACTCCTGTAGCTCCTGCAGAGCCCCGTCACTGCTCCCCATTTGCTGTCCTGGGTGAATTTACATTCTGACACTTCACGTATGTCTTTTATGAAGATGTTCAACAGTTTTGGACCTGGTTTTGATGCCCAAGGCTGGAACTCACAGCTGAGTTAAACTTCTAAAGATTGACCGCTACCCCCCTTAAAAGCCAGTATTCCAGATGGCTTTTCATGCACCTTTAATGTTAACAATCCCATCCTTTGTTTTTGCCCTCCGTCCCTGCTATTTGGGTACAAGGATGCTGCATCACCCTCGGTATGCTCTAGTGAAGGCAGAAAACAAATGAGGTGGAGTTTCCTGTACTGACTTGTGGATAATGACAAGATCCTTGTATACTTTGTACTTTTTTTAAAAAAAGTGTTTTAAGAATCAATTCTCATTGTAGATATACACGAGTTCTTCAGAGTGTTTTGCTATATGGCTCTTAAGGCCCTTTTGGAGAGTGTTTTTCAAATGTGATGTAAAACTATTTCCAAGGGAAGTACTGGTTGATGGAATACAAGGTTGAGCTGCAGCTGGAAACACCTTAAGAGTCAGAGTTGGAGAAAGTGAGAGAGAGGCAGAAAACTTAAAAAGAAAGGTTTAGGTGTTAATGTGGAAGCAAAACAAATCAGTGTGGCAGACTCACGACCACTTGGGCCATTTGAAATAGGAGGAAGAATTGCCATGTAGGATAAGGAAAGCTCCGGTAACGAATGACAGCATCATAAAGGCAGTCAAAAGTTTCAGCAGTTGTAAAGAGTGAAGATGTTGGAGGGAAGGCTTTCTCCGTGTGCGTTGGTGTGTCCACAGTATTACGTGTCCTTGAATTCAGGCAGGAATTCAGGCTAAGTTTTGGCAAGTTGTTTTGCTGCTTTCAGTTAAGTGTAAGTGAATGTCCTTTGCAGGCTGTTGGGATGTTTCAGTTGCTGGTCTGTTCCATACCTCAGGCACTGACACACAGTGAACGTGTCATTATCAAACACATATGCAGCAGCAGCAAGGACACAGACTTTTATTGGAATACAGTATGTTATACGTAAAAAAGACCAAAAGTAGATGTTCCTCTGCAATGGGAAAAAAGAAATGGTACTTTCCTGCTAAGGGAGAAAAGAAATTCTCTTTTGCTTACTTACTATTATCTTTTCCCCCTCTGCTCTCTGAAAAAAAGTTACTCTGCATTATATTTCTTACTTTCAAAAACTGAATTTGGCTTTGTCCTGAACCTTCCAAAAAAGAGAGGTGGCTGCAGAATTCATTTTGTGTGATTGCAGAAGCAAATGATGCGAGTCAAGTGACCTGGTCAGATAATTAAGCTACAACAGAGAAAGCTCGCAGAATCAGTCAGTTGTGATTATCAGTCCAGTGTGGTTGGATGTCTGATTCCTTCTGAAAAATCTGAAGTGGCTGCTTTTATTATCATTAATTGAGGAGTGCCAGCAACAAATCTGGAAGAATTACACTGCCACTTTAAAGAATTCCAATATATTTCAGTTGGAATATAAGTTTAATGATGAATTGATGACTGCTTGTTGCTCTGCCCACCCCTTGGAATTGGAAGTTTTGTTAAAATAATTCTAGTGTTACATGTCTGCCCCGCTTCTGAACCCTGATGTCTGTAGGCAGTCTGCAACAGAGTGACAATAAATGTGTATTCTTTGGGGCTGTCTGAATCTTTTTAGTTTTTTTTTTATTCTTCTCTTTATTTCTTTAGATAGAAGTTCAATCATTTTGAAGCTATCTCTAGAGCATCTAGGATAGTTCCTTTAACACTGAAGCATTAGGTTGCTTAAAGTGCCTCACAGAACTAAACCTTGGAAGCATTTCTGAAATATTTCCCCTGCTAAGCAAGAGGGATGTCATGAAATAAAACAAAAAAGGAAACAATATTTCATTTGAACGGAAGGATAAAGTACATTTAATCTAAACCAGGCTAGTTCAGTATCGACGGTTTGCTTGTGGCGTTCAGCAATTTTAAAATAGGAACCTTATTAGTATTAACTCTGCCACACGGAGGAGGAATTAATCCCAAAGAAATGCACATGTGTAACTGGGCATCATAGCTATCACAAAGCCAGAGCCCTGCAAGTTCAGGGTGTTTTGGAACTTTGAATACAGCCGTGTTAATTTTAAAACAAAAACGTCCAGCTTCCAGCAACTTCCATAGTAGCATTTCCAATGTTTTTTAAGCAGCTATGAATGCAGTCAAGCTGTGTATTTTGCCCTTCTCCGTGTAATCATGTGCTCAGCGGTGCACTCCACGAGCAGTAGCAGGAGCCAGAGGAGTGGCCTGCTGTGATTGATGGGGCGAGGCCCTGCGCCGAAGGAGCCCCATCTGGATCGGGTTTTGGGAGCAGTCAGATGTTGAGAGGGAGGTCAGCGAGCCCTGCACCAGCTGCCCCTCGCTCAGCACCCCGCTCAGCCACGCCCGTGCGCAGCCCGCATCGCTCGCGCGCCCTCGGCCGTCGCTGATGCTCGCTTTGGGCAGGTGCCGCGTGGCCTGGCACCAGAGCAGCTGCCAGGTTTATGGAGAATAGAGGCAGCACCATGGTACAGCAGGTATTTGCACTTTTATTTTCACTTGAAACTCTTGATTTTTAGCCAAGCCAGGGCAGTTCTTCTAACCAGCTGCACCACTGCATGCAAGACTTCTAACCCATGTTTTGTTGCTTAAGTCTGAAGGAGGGCGAGCTGTGAGGGGTCATGTGCTTGATGGATGTAACTGAGCTCTTCTCAGAACCAGCAGGTTTGCAGAGAAATGTTGCATTTTTCTTCTTTGTTTCCGTGCCCTAAGGATACGATGCAGTTTGGCTCATTTAACTACAGTACAGGAGGCTTTCTCGAAATGTGAAATATGTCTTGCCAAAGGAACAAAATGCACCAAAAGAAAAATAGAGCAAAACAAACAATAAACTGTGAGTTCGACTTCAAAATGCAGGCAAGCAGAAAGGTTTTCATTGAATACATTTTTATGCTGCAAATGTGTTTTTTAAAAAAAGGAACGCTGCATAAGTAATGTTTTCTGTGCTCTCTCCTTTGTGTACAAACATAACAAGCTTGCTTTATTATGTTTTGACACTTTTTATACATTTCTTAATTATGAAATCCGTTCAGAGCAGGAGAGGCTGAGAAGGCATCTGAGATCTGAGATAGTAGGAGCAGTTTAAATTCTAAGCTTTTCTTCAAATGGAGTAATACAGATAAAATAGAGGAGCCTTCACTTACCTACAACATCGGGATCCTGGTTTTTTTGGTTCTTTGGAGTTCAACATTTAACCAGAAAGCAATAAATTTGATTTTATACACTGCCACGTAAAGCATATTTTTCAGCTGAAATGTGGTTTTCATTAAGACTCGGGCCAGAACATTTAGCAGAGCCTGACTGTCTGCCATCCTTTGTTCTCCTTGCTCTTGCCAACAACCACTTTTTTAGAAAAACCCTGCACAAAGTGAGCATTAAGGGGTCATTTAATCTTAAAGATACTTGGAACTGAGTCTGAAGGGACAACTTCTGTTTAGCCTCTCCTGCCTAGGTGGTATTGAGCCGTGCCTGTGTACTGTCATACACAGCTTTGAAATTACTCTAATACCTGAGTTCATAGGCTAAGTTAGGATCAATATTTACTGTTGCTTTTAGGGCCATTTCATATTTTCAACTTAATGCATTAGAATTTATGATTTCTTTTATTCATTTCAGTTCACTGTATTTTAAAGAGCACGAGAAAGGAACATTTTAGGTGATTCTATTTAAAGAATTTTTGGTTCTTCAAAATCTGTTCAAGTGTATCTGGCTGTTGGGTAGTCTGGGGTTTCCATCAACCACATGCATATACAAATGTGTTATATCTGACACTTCAATCTTCTCGATATAAATTAATATTTTGAACAATCAGCTTTGGCTATTATTAGCCAAGTAAATAGTAAAGAACTTGTTTACACATACATGCTTTTATATTACATTGTAATACTGTGTCTGTTGAATTAATTAGGAATAGTAAATTCACACTAATTTTAAAGGTTAGGAAAGGCTTCAGTAGTCACTTATTTTAAGGGATGAACAGCTCAGATTTATTGTCACTATAATTTTAAACTTAGGGCCTGCAGTAGCATGTGCAAGTTTAATTTCTTTAATGTCTCCTGTCTTCCAACAATTTAATGAACCTGCAGAGCCTGCACCGATAATCTTGTATGTCAGTTTTCTGCTGTAAGCATAGTGGGGTTGGTTTCTTTAATGGCAAGGCTGTAAATCTCTGAATATGTACAAGTTAGCAAAAAAAAGAGACAAATCCCTGACCCTTTGTTGTTTACTTATTATTGGGGTCTCAGTCATAAATAAGTGAGCCAGACCTCAGCTGAACAAGTCTAATGAAAGAGGGAGAGGAGTCTCGGCACTGTGGAGGTTCTGAAATTGCCAGCACAATTTGCCATTTTGTGATAAATCTAAAAACTTTGGAGTTGCTGGTAAAAATAATAGAAAAGTTCAACCCTCTTAATTAAATATGAGCTGTAATTAGCGCTAGGTGTGGATGCTTTGAATATTAATTAGGGTCTTCATGGAACTGCTGTCAAGGTTAATGAGAAACAGTGGGGGTCTCAGCAACATCTGGTTTAGGACAGGAGGTGGTACCAAAGCCTTTAGACCAAACGCACCTGGACATCAGCCCTCGGTCCCTCTGTTGCCGTTGCTGCTCCTCTTTGAGCAGCGGCCGACCCCAGTGCCATGGTTAGCATGTGACAGGAAGGAACAGCTTACGGACCAGCACTACCCAGCCCCTGCGCTTCAAAACCAGCACAGTGGAAATGCATCCAGAGGCAGAACCTGGATTTGGTGTTGTTCATTCCTACCCCTTGCTCAAGTCCCTCCTGAAACAGCTAATTAAAAAATTTAAGGTCGGCTGCCTCCCACGCAAGTTTTAAAAATACTTCTTTAACATTTAATGAATGTCTCTGGTGTAATCCAGTCATTCCTGGGTTTTGCTTCATCTGGATTTTTTTATTTTTTTAATAGTGAAAATATTAGGTAAAAGAAATAAGAAGAGAACTTACCATTTTAATATTAGAAGGTAAAAGTACACATTTACAAGAGTTTTTAACCTTCAAAGAAATTTAACAGAGCCAGTTTCAGTGCAGCATTAACCTTACAATGTTTGTAGATAACAAATCTTAGTGACTTAACCCTGTAAAATCAGTAAATGACACTGGTTTCATGCCAAAGATGGTTGAATGAAGCAATGGAAACCACTTGCTCAAGGCCACACACTAAACCAGCAGCAAAGATGAGATTAAAATCAGAGAGTGTTTGATTGCTAATATAAAGTTCTAATTTTTCAGGACACACTGAGTGCCTTTTACAAAGGAAAATTCAGTTTTCTCTTTTAAGCTTGCCAAGTACTAAGACTTACTCCTGTGCAAATTCCTAAAAGCTCTTGAGTTTAGGATGGGTTCAAGTCAAAGAATTGATGTCTGAACTAGTTGAAATTGGCTGGAAATGCCTTTAAGTGCAAAGTTCAGAATAATGTCTTTTATGCATTCAGCCTATTTTAAAATTGGGAGATCTAGGACTGGTGAGTACAAATAAAATCCCTGCAAGAATCTTATGCAGGTACTTGTACATGCTTTGGTGGGAGAATGATGGAGTAGTTCAAAAGGTAATTAAATTTTAACTAAACTGTTATTACATTGCAAGCATTTTTACACTGCTTGCTATTTAGAGGGATAATTTTATCTTGTAAATTAGTTTATCTGAGGTTGGGATAGTCCCTGCACTAATGGCCTCTAATGCTGTCTCAGGCAAAAATCTCGTTTCGGACATTTTTTGTATAGGTTCAGAAAGAGTGTAGTGTACATGTCCTCCTCTAGAATTATTGCTTTTTGGTGTGAGCAAAGCATTTAGTCAGAAGTTTTCTGATTGATAAAGTAACGGGCTTGGCTATTCTCTATTATATCAAATGGAAATATGGATCTCTCTATAAAGACATGAGGATAGTGTTTTTAATGATAATAGGCTAATTGTGACATGGAAACAAAATACTGTTGTCTTCAGATGTAAAACCTTTAAAGTTCTTAAATCTATTTCTTTCAACAGAATTTTTCTTTTATGTTATTTAAGGCTTTGAACTGATGCATTTTTAGATCCAAGTATTTAATATTCTGACTGGATCTCATTTTTATTTTGCATTTGTGGCATGTGATTGTTCAATGCAGAGTACCTCAAAGTATTCCGAATATCTCAGGGCATTATTTCACATCAGTATATTTAGTGTTTCTTAGCAGTATGCACCCAAATCCTGCCCTGAGTGTAGGTTGCCTATATTGTGTTCTGCAAATGGTAAGTCAGAGTGATCACAGACAGGGGCTGAGATTATCAGAGCTCTGTGCTGGCACTTGTGCTCAGGAGCCTTTGGAATAAACTGGCTTTGTCCCTCTTCCTTGTCTGGGTTGAGGCATCATTAGTGCAGGCAGATTTCACTGACCTTTCCCGCTTAAAGAATAGTCTGCAATTATCCAGCAAGCAGCAGATTTGTTTGTCTAATTATAGTAATATTTAATAGGGTTAGAAAAAATGCATTTAATACAGATAAGAAATATTCTCCTCAAGAAACAACCACCGTGCCCTTTTCAGGCCAGGGTGCTCTCACCGCTCTCTGCGTTACGGGTGCAGGACCTTCGCTCATTTTATCTCACGCCACGTTTCTTCCCTTTTTTATTTCTATTTTTTTTTCCCTTTGATTTTCACAGGGTAATCAGGAAGCTACAGCACCTCCTGACACAATGGCACAGCCTTATGCCTCAGCCCAGTTCGCTCCACCTCAGAACGGTATCCCTGCAGAATACACAGCCCCACATCCGCATCCCGCTCCAGACTACACAGGCCAAACCACTGTTCCAGAGCACACGTTAAACATGTACCCTCCTGCTCAGACACACTCTGAACAGAGTGCAGCTGACACAAATGCACAAACTGTCTCCGGCACAGCCACAGTAAGTCAAGGTTACTGCTCTTTCTAAAGCTCTGTGTTTCGTGTGTGTTTATCAGTGACATCTCTTCCTACCTTGCACCTGACACACGTCATTCAAATCGGGCTTAGTCACCGTGCTAAGGTTGAAAGTCTGTCAAAGTTTGCTGTTGAACCTGGAGAATGTGTTTTCACTAGCTTTGGAGCGTCTTAGTAAATGTTGGAGGTTGGTAGAACCTGGAGTTTCATTTCCAACAGTGTTAGACAAAATGATTAATAGCCAGCCCATGAATCATAGCACAAATTTTAATTAAGTCCAATATGGAAAAACATTGCAAATGGCCATCTGTAGGCATTCATTTGTGGGGCCAAAGAAAGCAACCAAAAACCCAAACCAGCCTCGTTTGATTATTTTTAATGACCGCTGTGTTTTTGACACAAGTAGTTTTAATAAAAGTATTAATTGAATGATCCTGTACAAAATTTACTGCGTGAGTTAGTATTGTAAAGAGCATGTCTGCAATATTGCATTTTCTAGAGAGCTTGTTTGTGCAGCCATTACCCAAGTTGTGTGTGGATCTGTGCTAAACAGAGCAGAAATGATAGACTTTCCTTCTATTTGATTTATATGTGAAGTTCTGAAGTGTCATGAATTATGCAATAGACTCCTTGGATGGCTCTACCTTGTAATTTAAGTCACAAATTTCACACATTGATAGTTTAGTGTTTCTGTCTTAATTCTAGAGTGGGACCCAATATATCCAGTGCCAAGAGCTGGCAGATTTCTGAGCCATCAACCAGCCCCCTGCGTTACATGCGCAGGATGGAGCACGGAACAGGCAGTGCTCGAAACGTCTCTCCTGGCTGTCCTCATCCTTGCCTCAGCCATGCTCCGTGCCTCAGCTTACCTCCCCTTCCTTCCTGGCTCGTATCCAGCCTAAAAGGTTTCATGCAGTAGGGCAAGAGGAAAGGGAGAACACATTCTCTTGAATGAGCGCTGCGAATTTACGTTTATTGCTGTGCCACTTATTTCTTTATATGAGTTGAGCAAGAAAGCAAAGCAATAGCAAAGGCACCGAAGAATATTCCTTTCTATTATCATGGAGAAATCCTCGTGAATTAATTACACATTTTTGCAGTTTATGAAGTAAAATGTTTTGGTCTTTTTATTTTTAACTTGGTAACTTTTTATTGTCCTGAGTTGTCCTTTTCTCCAGTACTGGGAGAAAGTTTAAATTGAAGAGCATCCTATTTGCTGGTATCATGGTATTCTTTGCAGCTCTACTGTGTCCCCTCTTATCTATCTTTGCTAAGTTAAATTCCTGGTTCTTTCCAGCTTTTAAAATTTTCTCCCATAATCATTTTTGCTTGTTGTCCAACTCTTGTCAAATGCCACGGTCATTGGTTTAGATCAGGAATCCTAAGCTGAATAGACACTCCAGGAGAGATTGGATATTGACTAAAAAGATAGTCTTTCCTACTGTCCTTTTTTTGTTCTTTTTATATTCTCTAATTTTGCTTGGGTTTTGTGACCACTGCTGCACCCTGAACAATCCACTGTGATGCCCAGCTCAGCCTTTTCATGTTTTGAAACTATTTCTGTTCAGTCCTGAAGTAAAATACTGACAGTGCTAAAATCAATGGTAAAAGACCCGTCGATGGGAGTGGGACAGGAGCTCATCCCTCATCATTTATTGCTTTCAATTGATTGTGTTTCCTCACCCCGTTTTGATTTTTCAGTTTGAAGAAATGTCAGTCACTTTATCAGAGAAGTCAGGGATGTGTTTTCCCAACATTTTCCATAGCAAAGGCTGGTGAAAAGACATAGTTTGGATTGTCTGCAATGCCCTTATTTTCTTCAAGTGCTCTATTCAATCTCAGCTCTAGCAAATCCAATGATTCCCTGCAAAGTTTCCTGCTTCTGATATGCAAATAGGCTTTATTGTTATTTGGTTTTGTGTCCTTTGCTATCTGCTCTTACTTGCTTTTTGCCTTCCTTATATCCAACTTGTATTTTACCTGCCAGACACCTTTCCCCTTGGAGTGAATTTCCCTTCTCTGCAGGATAACACTTCAATTCCACTAACCTGTTATATTTAGGGAATATGGTATAGTTATTTGCTCTTTTTATTGTGGATCCTTTCCTTGCATTCTGGTTTCCTTTCTTATAGAGGAATGGACAGAACATTTTGAAGTAGCTCCCATGCTGTCTGTAAAGAATTAGATTTCCTTCCTTTTGACTTTAGGGTCTATTTGAGAAAGTTTTAGTTTGGTTTTGGTTTTTAAAAAGATTTTTTTCCTAAATTGCAATGTTATATTGAGAGTTGTAGATGCTCTCCCTCAAGAGCAGTGCAATGAAAAGGCAGGTTTCCAAGAAGTGTGTTTATCCATGGATCTGCACTGACGTTTAACACATTGCTCACCAGTTAGATTTACAAATGTACGGACAAATATTGTTTGCACAGTTTAATTACAGATACCTAGGTTTCAAATCTGTTACGCTGGGTGTCATTAGCCATTGCTCTTGGCAAACTGTGGAGACTTTATAAACAGATATATGCAGATGGATCCCAGGTAGATTTAACATGGACTTTGTAACATTATGAGGGTCCAGCTGTGTTCATCTCTTTGTAGGTTTAATAATATAAGTTTTTATTATGAAAGAAACCTTCGATAGCACTGTGTCAACATTGTACCTCCATGTGATCTTTATTGTTGAAGGAGAAAAATTATGTTTCTTTCTAATTCCTGCCAACTTTGAGAATAGCTGATTTCCAGTCAAAGAGTTTTAAGGGGAGTTGGTGTGGGGACATAGTGGCGTTCGTTTGGTAGGTCCCAATGTTTTTACTTAGTTTCCTTTCAGTAAGCTGTTTATGAAATGTATTGGAAAGAAGAATAATCAATTGGCCAATTACTCACAAAATGATGTTATTGTGATTAATGTAGATCAGACAAGCTGTTGGAGGCAAGACCAGTTTTTGAATTTCCTTACTCACAGATTTATGTACATGTGAAGTTGGATACACTACTAAAAATGGATCTTAAAATTTTGCAATGTGAACCTAAAAAACTGCAGGGCAATTATCTGAACTGTGGAATTACTACCAGAAGTAACTTAATCTCCTCCATGAAGGACCCAATCCATGCCGAGGCGAGATACATCCCGTCCTTTCTCTGAGTGTCCTGGTTTCTTTCTTCTTGTCTGACAGAATCATACACTGAAGCCGGAGCTCACACTGGGTCTAGTGCCACATAAACCCCAATAAAGATAGAAATAATAAATGGGTTCTGTGCAACTTCCCTTGAGTCCTTAACTGCAACACAGGGCGTGATCCTGGCCCAGCTGGAACCACTGCTAGGATCCCCGTTTGCCACAAACCCAACTGAATTCCAATCTTCAGTTTTATTACAAGTTCGCAATTTTGTACAGAGTGCTCTTGCAATTCATGTTCAAAAGTACTTCACGTACTCTTGGGCATGCTCTTGTACTTCTGGAAAGTGTCTTTCTCAGTGACCAGTGTTAATCTAGTTAGATAAAATAGTGTAACACGGTGTTCTGTCAGAGTAAGTGCTGGAACAAGAGGTGCTTAGAATGTGTGTGCAGGGATTGCTAACTCTGATTGTGATGCTATGGAACAGGAGAAGAGGGGCAGAATGAGAGGGTGGTAAATGATTAAAGACAGGATGACTTAGCTGAAATAATATAAAATCATCGCTGGTAATAAAATACCGTCAAAAGTTACTTTGAGCCTTCTCTGAGCATCTCTGGTTTTCATCTTTTTGGATCCATATGTTTGTTAACTTGGAGAAAGGATGAAGCACATCTGAGTATATGCAAAATCAATAATCAGCCAGCAGTGGGTTACTTAAGTGCTGGTAGACTTTTGGAGTTGCATACATCAAGCATGCTTTAGGGCATTAAAAAAATAGTAAATGGTTGCTTCCTAGAAGGTTGGATCAATGAAGAGTATGTCACAAAGTTATGCTAAAAGTAACATGTCTGATGATTTTGTAGAGTGGTTTGGAGTGTTACATTAAATAGTTATGTGTATTAAAGTATTTTTAAGTAAGACATTTAATCATTTTGTGAAATCACCCTTTATCTGTGTACATATACAGATGCAGACATATTGTACATAAATAGTTCTGAGTAAAACTTGTTCAGTTTTTGCCTGTGGCTTTCCTGCACAACTTCTGTTGATGACAGCAGGAGATGTGTGTGTAAATAAAAAGGGCATTAGCTGGCCATGCGTAAGGGAGCAGGTAACAGTAAAGCAAATGTTTCTCTAGTGTTTCCTGTTCTAAGTGTATAGTACTAATAATGGAAGTAACTGTCACAGTGTGGTAAGGGCTGAGCTTGCAGTAATGCTCTGTGTTTTATGTGTGTGTGTTAAAAATGTGCTGCTTTACAATTAATTCTACTTTTGCATAAAACTTTAGAGATCATTGTGCAGTCTTTCTGTTTTGAACTGAGACTTCACCAGGCTTCAGAAGCTGGAAAGTTGTGTGATAAGTTGTGTGTTTGGATGGGAGACCTCGAGGGAAAGGGCAGTTTACTTGGAGGAGTGATCCATGCGTGGTGCTTTCATGTCTGAGGTGTTCAGCATCAGCACCCAGCATGGCATTAGGGCAGTGCTGTTGAAGATGTGCAGCACAGAAGTGTGGGTTGGCTCTGGCCTGGGAGGATGATAAGGTATTTTCCTCCTAACTTCACCGTTAGAACTAAATTTCAGCTTGGTTACTACCAAAATTCCTCTTGTGGCATCCACTGAACCTGATAGTTCAGTGTGAAAATAATTGATATATTAGATATTATGTCTGTTGTTCCATCTGCCCTGCTTTACCTCAAGATGTTGTATATTCTTTGGGATCTAATGGCCTGTAAGTTTGATATTTTCTTTTCTTGGTGTTAATTAGTCCGGGTTTGTGTCTTTTTTAGTCATATTGCAGAGGCCATCTCTTCTTCTGAGGATTTGTGAAGGTTTTAGTGATGCTCTCGACTGCAAAATTATTTATCATGTTGAACTTTGTCATTTTGGGGAAGCGAGATATGTACAACCTTTGCTGACATTTTGGGGGGTTTGGTGTACCAATTACTGTGTTGTGCTTATTAATTTGGGTAAGAAAGCTGGGGGTAGCAAGCATTTAAAGTGCTTTAGTGTGTTGTCTAAGCCTGCAGGTGAGTATTTTATTACTATAGTTTTCTGCAGCATATTTCTGGTTTTTAACTAGCTCTTTTTCCTGCTTTATGTAAGTTATAAGTGATTTCCCCCCCCCCCCCCTTTCTTTCCTTTCTGCCTTGGTTCATCTCCTCTTTCTCTCCTACTATTTCATTCATGACCTCTCCATCTCCTGGGGTGTGGGCTGCATTAGCTGCTTCATGCAATCCTGTTCCCCATTACAGAGTGTGCTGCATCCTCCTTGGTGCCCAGGTGTCCATCGGCTGCTCTGACAGCAGCGTGTCACCGAGGCAGAAATGTTCAAACCCAAGTTCCCTGGAATGTGCTGGCTCATTCAGCCGTGCTCGGGAGCCTCGAGATGAACTTTTTTGGAGTCCAAGCTGCCAAGTGTCTGCAGAGTGGGTGGGACACTTCTCAGTGCTGCTGAGCTCAGCCGCTGTTAGCCCTGTCTCTGAACGTTCTGCTCCTGCTTGAGAGGTTTCCGTAGGGTACCTGGAACTGTCTCCTGTGCCTTGGGAAGGAGTGGCTCACTTCTCTGTGGAATTCTGGCTGGCAAGGAGCAGAGCAGGGTTCCAGGGCAGAAAACCACGCCAATTCCTTCTCTAAAGGATGGCACTATGCTCCTCCTGCGAAGGAACTGGAATTTTCACCACAAAGTGGCTGTCTTGCAAGTCAGATTCCCCCATGAACACTTTTTTTTGCCAACTGGTATCAATGACCAGTTTTTATTCTATTTCAATGCCATATTTTTGTCTCTAGATTTTTGCCACCAGTATGCTAGAGAGCTGATAATGCTTTGACAACCCTTAGAGCAGTGTTTATTCATCTAAATCATACCCTGCTGGCGCAGGCTATTGTATCAGCATGGTGTGCTATTTCATTTATACTACCTATTATATCTGGTCCCAACTGCTACTTGAAGGAAATATTTCAAGGAGCTTATTTCGAGACCCTGAGTGCTTCAGAGCTGCAGAAGCAAGGAACCCAGTCCAGCTCGTGCTCCATAGTGAAGAGATCAAAACTGACATCCCAAATAGATAACATAATGCTGTGCTGGGGTGGTGAGGCACAGTAATGACTTGTGATCATAGGCATTATTGCTTCTAAGAGGCTTCCTTGCTGAGAGACCTGCGTGCCAGCTTTGCAACTGTGCCCCACGTGTGCTCCTTTGCTTATGCTGAGGAATAGCAGGAACACACTGCTCACTTCAGCCCCTCGGCGTGTCAGTGCCAGCTCCAAAATAGATTCTCCTGCAGGATACACAGAACCTGACACTGCCTGTTTCCTGCGATGCTGTTTATGGAGTGCCTGTTTGTATTTCCTTGTTTTGGCTGGGAAGAAGATAAATAACCACCCTCTTTTTCCTGTGTTGCTGAGTGAACTTGGGCTTTGTGATTCTGTGAGTGGGTATGTGGTGTGAGGACAGCAGCCTTACCCTGCCAGCTGACTGCACGGGAGTGTCTGGGGCTCTTCTGAGATCCCAGTGCCTGATCTTTGTGATTTAGGTATCATCTCAGCTTCTTTTACCTTTTGATTCTCATCGAACAAAAAGGTTTTAACTTCATTTTTGCATGCTTGAACTTGATGAAATGTTAAAGCTGAAGCTGCTCCACAAAACCAAAAAAAACCCCACCAACAAGGATAAGGAGAGTAATTATGCTGTCATCTTTAATCATGTTTGCTCAAACAAATTAGCTGAATGCCATTGATTACCCTTCTGAATGTTCTTCATAGGGCACACTAACAGTTCTTAGATGACTTCAGCAGGTAATCCAGCCAGCTCTAAGGCAGATTTGAAGCACAAAACATTATGGAGGTCTTTCCAATCACATTGTCAACCAGAGATGGTCGTATTACTGCAATTTGAAAAGTTTCTTCTAGAAAGCATTACCAATTAATTTCTAATCTGTCAAGTTTAATTGACCAATTAAACAATTTAAGATTTTCTTCCTGCTTGTCCCTGAAAGAGCGGAGCTGATACTGGTTTTTTCAGTTTTCTTGTACTTTGTATTGTCTCTTGGGCTCTTTACTTCTCCATACCAATTATTTTACGTGTTACATTATTGACTTTTTCTTCTCTCTGTGCAGTCTAAGTAGCTGTGGCATGCAAATGCTTTGGCTGTGCTTTGGGTTCATATGTATTGAGAAGAAAATATTGTTGCATGTTTTGCTGAATACACTGAACATAAATTTCAAAGAGGACCTTGGTGTGATGAAATTGCCAATTTCAACTTCTTTTATATTTGACCTTCTGCATCTTTGCTCCACGTTACAACATGGTAATTGACATTGATCCTAATGGGATTTTTTTTGGTGAAAATTAGCTCATTTTCACTAAATGCATGAGTGGCTGTGTCGGGTTAGCTAAGACCAATGATGTTTCCCATTCTCTTGTAATTGACATAATTGATTGTTAATGGCTTGCAACTTTATCAGAAGCTGTTGATTCCTGCATTCCCCAACTCTTTGTAATTGCAGCATAAACTTGTGTATTGCTGGGAGTACCTGGTGCAGTGGCATGAGAATATGTTTGTAACTTCTTGGTAATCCAGCAAAATCTTTACCCTTGCTTGCAGGAAACCACCTGTCCATTAGAGAGCTCAGAGTGGTCAGGTAGCACAGGTAGCTGCAGAACTGACAAGGTTTGCAGTTAAAAGCTGTGAAGATCACAAGGAGAGGCTTCCTCTCTTCTTCCTTAACTCATGAGGCTGAATTTCTGTTCATGTGACAGTCTGTGCCCAGAGCTAAACTTACTCTCCTGCATGACTACACGTGGGTCTCAGCTAAGGATGGCTTAGTGGGTTATTACCCCCCAACCCTGAAAATGCATTTCTTTAATCCTGTTTATACTCTCAAGTTTCCATTCCTCTCCCACACATCTCTCTCTTCAGCTTTCCCACACACCCAGCCACCCACAGAATTACTTTAATTAAACGTTACTCATGTGTGGGCTCGCTTACCACTTCTCCCTGCTTAATTTGTTCCTTTCTAGGGTCAGTGTGAAACAGTGGCTTGATTCAAACATTTAACTTTGCTATCCATCAGTATTAGAAAGACAGTAACGAGGCTTGTCCCTCGGTCTTGGCTTAACCCGCAAGCAGGTGAATCCATCTGTAAGTTTGCAGCTGCTTTATGCTCTACCAGTGGCTTGACAGGCTGAGAGAGACATTGCAGGCAGAAGCAGACAGAGGAAAATGTTCTTATTCACTAGATATGCCTTCAGGGAAGGGTTAGAAGTTCTTCTTTTCAGACTTTGCTGGAAAAAGAATTAGACTGAGCTAATACTCTGCCATGCACGTTGCGCTGTATTTGGTCTTTCTGTGCTGTGCAGAAAGAATTGGTTGGTCATTTCAAATTGTGCAGATCTAGACATTAAAATGGCCACTAATTTAATTAATTGTAGAAATTCCAGAGGAAGGGATAAGAGAGTAACCCGTTTTTTTCTGTCTTGAATTAATCCTATATGTGTATGGCAATTTCTTTACAGAACTGTGACACAGTGTGGTGAGTGGGCCGTGTCTGGCCTCACTAATATAATGCGAGGTTTTTATATACAAATATAAAATAATTGCTAATTTTAAAAAAATAATTGCAAAACTTTCCTCTTATTTTGCTTGCTTCTTGCCTGCTTTTAATCTTTGTGTGCATTTTCATTGTCTTATCTTCCTTTCTTTCCATCTCTACAACACTATTCCTTTTTTATAGTCTTTTTTTGTTTTCCATTTATGTTGTTTTTCAATATATATGCTTTCTCTCTATTTTCTGTCTCTTGCCAGTTTTTGCTCATTTCAGGATTATCTGCAAGCTTGCTTTCATTTCCTCCTCCCCTATAGGAGGTACCACTGGTTTTAATGTGGCATGGAGAGAATATGGAATCTCTGAAGGTAATATATAGTGGATGTGAAGAACATACATGAATTCTGTGGTATTTTTGTATCTAAATTGCAGCAACTTGCTGGTTCTAGATGCTTTTTCAGCTGATATCCCACGCAGTTGTGTTGAAGTATTAGCATATTGTGCTGCCTTTTTTGATTTAGAACAACTTCTCAACAGCTTTTTAAGAGAGATCCCTCAGGTCTTCTGCTATTCTTGCTTAAAGGGGCTTTTTGCATTTGCTTTTCCAGCAGAGACCTCTTTAAATCTCACCCACTGAAGCAGCTGCCACTGCCTCTGGTCTCTTCCCTGCCTGGGAAGTTGCCACTGCCTCTGAAATACGCTGAGTTTACCCCCTCAGTTCACACAAACGGAGATGCCCATTTCACACCCCCTGCAGATGGCAGCGGGATGTGTCAGTGCTCCTTCCCTGCCTTAGCAACCGGCCCTGCAGAAACGCGGTGAAAGGAGGGGGTAAAGGAGCACCTGTGTGGCTGCTCCTCACCTGCCTCTGCCTCCAGGTCTGGCAGCCCCTCCACGGGGGTTGATACAGCACAGGAAACTCTCCGTGCAGCACAGGAGCAGATTGCCGCTGAGGACATCTCAATCTTTATAAACTGCTTGGTTGCAGGCTCTGGGATAAGACTGGCACTGCCCCCCAGCTTCCTTATCCCTTCCAAAGTAAGAGTGGAGGGTTTCTCTTGCAGTGCTTTTTTTGCTTTGGATTGTAATTCAAATACTTTTCCTTTATTCTCTGATTTATAAAAGATAAAAAATAAAAGCAGCAGACTGCCTTCTGATTCAATCAGAAGAGGAGAGCGTGCTTACAATCAAGTCTTTTCTATGTCTGTGGGGTTTTTTGTTGCTGTTATAAAAAGTGCGTCAAAAGATGTCATCTATTTAATTTCATAAGGATTCACAGAAGTTCCAGCTGTTCCAGAGTAGTATCTAAATATTTGATTTGAAAACAAGATGTGTACCAAGGCTGCAACATATTGCAGGCACGATCACCAGCTAGCCAGGAAGATCTGAGCCTGCCTGTGCTAATTAGTGTTTGCAGATGAAGCTCCTCCAGTGGAAGCTGAAGTTAAAAAAAAAAATTATGGGTTATAACAACGTAATAGGTGAGAAAAGAGAGCTCTGCAAAACTCAAAGTATGTAAATTCAATATTTTTCACGTTTTAACCATGCTGGGACACCTAATTTTGCTTTTCATAAGGATGTGATTTATTTTTTAATATGTTCATATTACAAAAGATATTGCTACTATTGTTTAAAGAGATTTATTGCCAAAAATGTGGTTATAAAATGTCAATTTATTTAAAATGTTTGCAAGTACTCATCTTAAAGCTAGAAGATACTCAAAAACAAATCTTGTGTATTTTTACTTAGAGGAAAAATTTGTAGTATTGGCCAGAGAAATTTGCTTTAAACTTATGCATTTACTTGAAAATGTAGCAATTTTGTTGCCTATTTGCTCAGACCCCTTATTCTTTTGGTTTTAGAGGTGTGGAAATATTTATTGTGCTGAGAAATATGGTTTCTCGTGGACACATTCCACCCATTTCCTTTCCTAGATAGTTTACAATTACAGTGTTTCCAAATTTAGTGAAACAGATGCCAAGTTTCACCTCTGAATATTTGTATTTCCTCGCTCTCATATGTAAGCTTCCTTTTTTTCTTTAAAGAAAATCTGACAGGGACAGGTGGCAAAACTGTCCCAAGCTGGAGCAGCAGAAATAATGGAGCTTGGTTGTTTACATACGAATGTTACTTTTGACCTCTTTTAAATACAGAATGTATTCTAGTTTTAACAGAGTGTTTGGGAAAAAAATATTAGCTTGTATTGAAAAGTAAAGGATGTAAAAGAGAAATTAAAATGAGATGAAAAAGTAGATTTTGAGCAAATTGAAAAACTTACATTTTATAGTAGTCTCTCAAAGTGTTGATCTTAAAATGCACTGCAGTTAGTGTGATTGGAGGAGCAGCTATATTTGCAGTGCAGACATTGGGTCGTTTTTGATGCCTGACCATTGTTTGGTCCTCATGAGTGGGTGATGTTAGATCCCAGTAAATCTGTACCGCAGAACACAGGAATTTAGCTACCACAGAGTGGTTTAGCCTGAGAGCGCAGCCTTGCAGGCACTTGCAGCTGAAAGGGCTGCGTGCTGCTGGTCACAGAAGTGGCCAGGAGTGCTTCTGCAGGGCCTGCCTTCGGGGGCAGGTCCGGGCTTCCCGGGAGCTGCTGCCTGGGAGCGCTGGAGTGCAGGTGCTGGGAGCTCTGGAGCCCTGCAGGCTCCTGCACCGTGCAGTTGCCGGAGTTCACATCCAGGCTGGCAGGAGCTGTACTTGTGAAACGGCTCACACATGCAATGAAAGCACTTTCACACCAGCCTAAAATGTTGCTATTGGCTTCTTCCTGTCTCCAGCAAGCGTTTCCAATTTTAGAACTTGCTCTCATTTCTGAGCTGGGCTCCCTCTTCTCTTTTTTCCCCGCTGAGTTGAAAGCGTTGCACATCCATTCCTTTTATCTCTCTGTTCTCTCTTGAAAGAAACTTGCAGCCATTTCCCGTGTTACTTCTCTTTTTGCATGTACAGAAAAGTCGAGTTTCCAAAGATTTTAATGCATTTTAAAGACAAAACATGTTCAATCAAAGGCACCAGTGTCTGAATCACTGGTTCTGTTCTATGCTTTCTAGTGGAGAGAGCCCCCTTTTTATTATCTTATTATTATTGTTTATTAAGAGAGGCTTCTGTTTTCAATACAACTCTAGGGTTTTTTACTTTCTGGGTTTTTTTGTTTATTTTGGTTTTTTCTTTTTTTTCTCTTTTCCAAATACATACCTATAGGACAACAACTTTATTATATCCCAGGCTTCCACGTGTCCACCTTAGCCCAGTGCATCTAATTTTTCTGCCTGGAAATTTTCCCCAGTTGTAATTTGAGGATTTGGGATATTTATCTGGGGTTTTGAACAGTAAACTTTCCTGAACAGACTATTGCAAGCCTAGAAATGTAACATATACTCGCTGAGTGCCAGGTGACACAGGTGATGTTAATTCTAGCTAGGCAAGTGTAGCAAGTCTTGTCTACAGGAAAACTCAGTCATTTCATGTGTCACACTTCTGACTGAGAATGTGTCACCTCTCCCAGCCACGTGTGCCCTGGCCACCCCCTGAAATTGCTTTCCACTATCACCAGCTGTTTCAGATCTCTACAATCTATTCAGGTAGCGAGCTGATGCTGCTCTCACTATCTCCAGTTTCCTTAACCTAAACAGTCATAATGTACTGCCCCTCATTTGAGTAGCTTTCTAATTAATTGAATTATTGATTTGACATATTTCAGACACTGATCATTTAGAGCTGCAAGGTTTAGAACCAGCTAGCTAGGAGCCATAATTTAGGAACCTGATACTTTTAATTTTGATTGAACTTACTGTGCCTTGTGTTTTAAAGCCTTTTGCCTTCAGTGGGAGGAAGAGAGGGCTTGTATTGCTGAATATTCCAGTTTTGGGTTATCTCTCCATCTGTCTATCATCTATCCATTTTCTTCCATGAAGAATGGTGCTTTGCCTTTATTGTAAGAAAAAGGAGGCGTTTTGCTTCGTGGTTATTTAAGACATTCACAGGAGGGTCCCTTGTACCACACACACAGGTGTCAGAGCAATGACTCCAGTCTCTTCTGGAAAGCTGTGTCCCCTCACGTGTGTGCTGCTGCTGGGACTAAAAAGAAGGGAAGAAAGCTGCTTGGTGATAAGTTTGTTGCCCCTCTAACAAACTGTGCCTGTATTACAAGGGATTGTTCTTGAGCATACTTTGTGGGTGAAGAAATGGGAATTAACTAGAAAATCTTTAAGATGCAATTGAAAGAACTAATTATTTGGGGATGCTTTGTGGCACCTTGCCCTGCGGATGAAGTGCAGAAGCAGGTGTGGCACTTGCTCAGCAGTTTTCAACAAGAGCAGATATTTCCTGCCAAAAGCTATTCACATTTTTTGCATTTGGCCTCTTTGGTAATTTGAATAGTGCCCAGGTGATAAATTTGTTGCTCTCACTTTGATAAAATACCTTTGCACCATGTCCTTCTTTTGGTGAAAACAATATCCTAGTGCATGTTGAGGCCAATTTTGTCACTGAGAAAAAGCACTTTGAGTGCTGTGAGGGCTTGAAGGTTTTTTTGAAGTTTGCTTCAGTGTTTTGTCTGTAGTCACAAGTGCACTGTCCACTCTCTGGTAAACTGAAGGTGGGAAGTACACAGAATACGAGGCTGATGCCGCAGGAACACGGCACGGGCTCAGTGCTGCCCTGCACGGGCTCCGTGGGGCTGGTGAGCTGCCCTGTCGCGGGGATGTAACGGGCGTTAGGAAACCTTGCGGTGGTTTTGCCCTCTCACAGAAGTCCCGGGGCTGCAGGAGGATGTGACAGCCCGTGGAACTGCCTGGGGAGCAGAGCGGCTCTGCTGTGCTGCACCTCAGGGGATTTTATCACCCGCAGCTTCTCAGAGCACAGGGGCATCTCTTACTGCATTATAGGGCTGCTCTCCTCTGGGCTCCAGAGCAAGGCAACCCTCCTGTGTTTTCTCCAAAGTTTCTGATGTGTTTCCAGGTGATCATTCTGTATATGAGGGAAGTTGAATTGCATTTCCTACCACTCTCACAGCGTAGCACAAAACAGTTTGAGATAGAGACCTTACAAGTGTGTGACCTCAAGTGATGAAGGTATTTCTTTATATTAAGGAGTTCTTAGATTTGGGAGTTGGCTGTAAGACTGAGATATTTCTGAATGTGCTGCTGCTGATCTAATCTAGTGTGATTCTTTCTTGTTGAGTTTAGGGGATGATCCTCTCCAAGCATCTCGTGAAAAGATTTATTTAATCCTTATGACCATTTTGTGAGATTTTGCTGAATTACAATTATTGTTTTTTCTGCTTTTGTTGAGAAGGAACTATGGTACAAGTAGTTTAAATAACCTGCCAGAGGCAAATCTGTGACAAAATTGATTGCAGAAGCTGGCTGTCCTCAGCCCAAGTGTCTAGACTGAGAAATAGTCTTTTTTCTCCGTAACAACAGAATGCTATTGCTGAATTTCATTTTGAACTGATGCTTTTGGAGCATTGAGCTTTGAATAGATCAGAGTCTCAACTCGATTTGTGTGAATGCTATGTTTCAGGTGTATGAATAAAAAAGAATGGTGGTGAGATACTCTGTTACTTAGGAAATTTTTATATATTTTTTTTTTATTTTATTTTTATAAAGGCAAAACTGTGCAGCTTGGTTTAACTTTCAGACATACCATGCAGACAGTGTGAATTACCATCTCTTCATTCACCCCCCACCCTGGGATTGGTGATGAGCTGATGCCACACACAATGACAAGATGCATCTGCTCCTTTGCTTTGGCACAGTTTTCATCTCTCTTGCACGGAGGAATGGGATTGAGGAGTCAGAGATGGGGCATGAAATGATGCACTGAACAGGACTGCTGCCAGGGTCATGGCAAGGGTCTAAAACTCCCTGTATTATACATGTAGCAGATATGGAAGTGTTCAGCTGTGGTATTTAGCTTTACAAATACAGGGGCTTGTTGGGACAGGGGGACTGGCAGCTGGCCCCGGGCTTGCTGGGCCTGCAGGGCACAGTGTGAGAGAGCTGCAGGAAGGGTGGCAGGAGATGGCAGCACAGACAAGGAGCAAGACTGGGAGGGAGACTGGCAGCATCTTGTTGGAGAAGGGCATTTCAGCACCTCCTTCATCTCTTCCATCTGTAGCAAAGTTATTTATGTTTGGGTTTTTTTCTGTTTCTCCCCACAATAACTGCAGCAGGCAAGGCCAGTGGTGATCCCTGTCTAGTAAAATTACCAGCAGGCAGAAACCCCTCAGAGGCTGAGACTGACTTCTTGTTGTTTCAGCCACCCTGCAGAAGTGTGCAGAAGATTGGAACTGAGCAGCAGAGACCTTTCTTCCCTTTCCATGGCGTCTTCCCACATGGTCTTCCTTTCCTGTGTTTGTTTTTTTTCTCTTTTTTTCATTTTTTGGCATTGCTCAGGTGCCTGTAGGTAGGAGGGTGCTGCCTTACCCTGTCACAACACCTGAGAGAGGGCAAAGACAAGACAGGTTTGGACAGGCCTTGTTTCTCTCAGAGATATAAAAATTCCTGGTGTTTGTTAGCCACAAATTTTATAAGAATGTGTGTGAAGTTACAATTTGGCCCTGCTCACGGTAGGTTTCAATACCTCAGATTTCATAGTGAATTGCTGGGAAGAATACTTGCAACCCATACTGTATTTGTGCAGTGTTTGTTCAATACATTAGTCAGCTGTGTTTTCGTTTTTCTCAAATGGAGCTGTGCATGTGCCTGAATTGCTATATTTTGTGGGGGCTTTTTTGTTAAATACAGAGCATATATAGGTGAGGAACCTATTACTTCAGTAATTGTGACAATTCTCATACCAAGAGTACTTCTGGTTGTTTGGCTGTGATACACTGTTGAATATTGCAGAAAGCAAAACAGCTATATTTGCTTTCTCTAGCAATTTCTTATTTTATTTTAGAATAAAATCTGCATGGGAAGTTGTTCTGTGGGGTTTTTTTTTACATTGGCATGAGACCCTGTTTAAGGCATCTTGTAGTTTTGTGTCATTTCCATGGATAGAGGGAAAACCAGTTTTACTTTGCATTAATATCTTTGCTAAAAACACGGGCTGTAAACCAAAGTGATTCTAAATTCAGGCGAAGAGAAATTATAAATGTTCCTAAAAACTGAGAGCTAAAATACAGTGCTGTATATGAGCTTTCAGTTTGATAAATACTTACTTATGAGGTCATAAATACTTGAGGTACAAAAGGTTAATGTAGTGTGAAAGGCTGTAAAACACAGCGAGCAACCTGCTAGATCATAATGATGCATTAGCACCTTTCAGTATGAATGCTGGTGGTTATAAAAATCTTCAGCTTGAATTTATTCTGTAATACAAGAATGTAAAGCCAAAGTATCTTCCCTGTGTACTTTTGCTTATCTTCTCATATTTATTTCTCTGTGTAAGGGGAAAAAAAAAAAGAAAAAAAAAAGAGAGGCTCTCATCTGTTCATAAATGCTCAGTGACTGAAACTGATAAAAACCCCTTTTTGTCTAATATAATTTCTCAAAAGCATGTCAGGTGTTGTCTGGGTGCTCAAAGAAAGTAATAAAATAAAGTAATACTCAGTGATTTTTTTTTGTCTTCCCTGTATTAATAAGTTTCCATGAGATAAAGTAAGCAATAATGCATAAAGGAAACAAAAGTGATATAAATTCTGGGAAGCAGTAATGCAAGTTACCTTTGAGGGGAAAGAAATTCAGTACTAAAATCACAAACTGAGCATTTACTGAGTGGTAAAATTGACTTTATCATAATAAATATAGTATTTCTCAGTCTCAGAAATCCTCTGCAGTTTATAATTGTCTCCAATGTGCTGATGCAGCTAATATTTCTCATTTAATATCTACCTCTGTGGAGTGTTAATTTTCATGCTTTGGTGCTCATTGCTTTTTACTAAAGCAAATTACTTCCTCTCACTGTTATATCAGAGCTTATGACAGATTAGGATAATTTCACTGTCATTAATCTTTGGAGTCCGTTCCACTCTTTTCAATGAAGTGCCATGCTTTGGCCAGGCTAAATTGAAACACTTAATAAAATCGGGAATCAAATATAAAAAAAATTGCAGGCTCTTGATACCTGCTTTCATCCTTCTCTACTGTCTGGTTACAAAAGAAGTATTTTATTTTTCAATTTATTCTCTTCATAAAGTACATCTGCATCTGGAGGATATTCAGTAGTTTTGAGGGACTAGATAAGAAAAATGTTGAAGTGAAAATATTTGATTTAGACACATCCATCTTTTTTTAATATTATTTTTAGGTGTTGAAAATCTACACGTTCTGTTCTTATTAAGATACAGTTTAAATTGATAGTGTTTGGATTGTGCAAATACATCTTTAGGAATCTCTGCAGATGATTATTTTTGGTTTAAGACCTTATTTAAATTTGTGAGGAACACTGCGAGCAGTTGCTGTGCTGACAGAATTAGCACAAAAAACCTGTGAAAGACCAGACAGTGAAACATCTTGTAAAAGCCCTCATCACTTCTCTGAAAATAATATATTTCTTCACAAATGCTGAGATGGCTTGCTTTATTTTTGGAGCAATTGGTCAAGCTAGAAATCCAAATCACAAAGCCCTGGTAGGCCAGAATTTCGATGACAGCTGCATGCTCGCCTTGTCAAATGCTGCTTCCTGGTGCCAAACACAGGGGTGTGATGACAACAGAAAAGAATATTCTGTATTACCAATTTACAGTTGCATACTAGGTTATGAGCCTTTCTGTGTCATACTTTTGGGCAGGAACTTTGCTTATTTTACTTGTTAGGATTTTTTGCGGTGGCAGCCTCAGAGGCTGCAGTGCCTGAGAGCAGCCCCACTGCTCAGTCATTCTGACTGACCAGCTGATTATTGCAACAGGGCCTCTGCCCCCTTCCTTTCTTTTTTGAATTCAATGTCCTCCTCACGCTACAGTAATCATGGATATTGTTAACAGAATTGCGTGGTAGAACTTAATTAACCTTTTCTTCTTGCTTTTTATTTAAAGGAAATTTGAGAGAACTCAATGGCGTGGTTCCTAATTTAATGCAGCCCCCAATGTCTATTAGAGGCTCTTCACCTGAGTGAGCCAGGTGAGCCAGACCTGCCCATCCTTAGCTCACAGCTCGTTTTCCCTCAACTGAAATGTTCACCTGACATTCTAATCAGGGAAGACCAAAAGTGCTGAGGACGTGTTAATAGATATATATTCTTTATGAATTTAGATAATCTCATAACTGCAGCTGTTAAAACATATTGGATGGTTATGCAAATAACTGAAGGAATTTCAAATTGCACCGACCATTTTGAATCTCGCTCTTGAACTGCTTTTCTTTCATTTTGTAAATAATAATTAAAGCTGCTTGTGGTAGTTTTTCTCTAGCTATTGAGTGGTCAATTCTTTACTGAGATGGAAGTGAGTGGACAGTAAAGGCTATAATTTACAATTTTAGTTTTAAATCCACTTCCAGAAGTCCAGCAAAAAGCTTTTTTTTTTTACATTATTTCCTTTAGAAGCAGAGGAAGGGGAAGGTGTTACAAAAGTAGATGATGTAAATGTAAATGCAATTCAGGCCAAATTTCTGTAATGTATTCTTTTATCTTTCCCTGAATGAAGTCTGTTTAAGTGCTCTCAGTTCATTAGATTTCTAAATGAATTTTACTTCAAATCACTGTTAATTATTGCTGTAACTTCCTCTCATATTAGTGTCTGAGTCCTACTCACACAAAGATTCTTAGCTCATACAGAATAAATTCTGGTTTTATACCTTTAAAAACCCCTGTGATTTCCTCACATTCCTGGAGCACAGTTTATGAAGTGTAGGCTTGGTTGTCAAACTGACTGACCAAACTCTTTTTGCCTCAAAAAGCAGTAAAGGCAGTCAGTGCATAAAGTAGAATGAAAGTTCCACACCTAGAGAAGAGCAAAAAAGAACCATGAAATGGTTTCTTTAGAGTATATGTTAGATTACCAAATATTTTCTGAAGCAGCATTGAAGCGAAACATAACTGCACGTCCCGAAATCACTAAAGAATCTGAAAGTCTGTTTGGCTGAGCTCTTATACAAGTTAGGGGGACAAGCTCAGGTTTAGAAGCAGTTTAACAAAAATGACTGAAACATGTTTTCTTCCTTTTTTTTCCCTTTTTCCAGTTTAAATCCACTAACCTACAGAGATAGTTGAGTGGGATTGGTGGGGCTTTCTTTTGCAGTAGAAGAATAATTTGAAATATGATTTTAAAAAGTGAATAGTTCCTTAAGTTTGATGAAAAACTGGCTTTGGGGTGTCAGACACTGGCATTATTCTCGCTGAGGTTGGTGGCTGATGAGCTAACTCTGTGATAGGCATCTGGCAAAATTCTCTTGTCAGTTTTCCTTTATGTTGCTTTTCCTTTCAATTGGCTGGAAATAATAGACTTTAGTTATAGTTCAAAGAATCAGGTGATTGTTACAACTTTCAGTTACTAATACGGGACACAAAGTGTGTGCCCAGAGAGACTTCAGTTATGTTGTGCAGGTGGAAAGGATACTGGAATGCAGAAAGGAATGAAAATCCTAGGAACTAACAAATGATGCAGTGACCATGACTGCCTAAAAAATAAATGTATTTATTTATTTACTTACATGGTTATAGTGTTCTACAGTATACTCAATTCATATGAGAAGAGAATTTACAAGAGGAATGTAGGAATCCTAGTGAGCTTTAAAGGTAAAATAGTGTAACCAAGTAAATCAATGCACAGGGAGGAGCGGTGGTGCTGGAGTGCCTCCCTGTAACATTGATCCTTCCTCCTGAAGAGTGCCTTATTTATTTGGGTTGTGGCCATCACACAGTGCAGAACAGTGATGGAAAGAGGTGACCTATCGTTGTCACTAATGATATTGCTTTGTTGCATGATAAATTGGTTTATGTAATGTTTATTCTGCTGCAATTCCATGCTAATGTGGGGAGGCTTCCATCTCTCTGTGTCTGAGAGTCTCCTTCTAGCCGAGTCACAGAAGACAAGGATCTCTGTGTGGGGTGTCCTGTGTACCACAGAAAGTGTCTGGGCAGCCTCAGTACAGCTGTAACAATAAAAGCTGCAGGATGGTTCTGAAGGTTACCAAGCTGTACAGATTTTGACCACTTTTTAGCATGGTTGGGATTTTCCTGAAGAACTAAGCATGATAGAAGATAAAAGGGATACCCTGACTTGATCATTTTTGTAAATAATTTTTTAGAATGCAGTGCGTGCAGTACCCCCAGCAGATGCAGGTGAAGAGTGTTGCAGAAGCTGTGTTCCAAGACATTAAAGTACTTTATGAAATAACGCACGTTTGGTGCAGATGGTAGAGGAAGGAGTTAAAAGCCTTATGCATATGCATAATGTAGCATGAAAACAAATAGACATTAACTGAATAATAAGAACACAACCTGTACTTAGAAAAGTATATACAGAATATTTAAAGAAGTAATCCTGACACATTTCAGAAAGAGGAGGGTGGGGAGGCCCTGGCACAGGGTGCCCAGAGGCGCTGGGGCTGCTCCATCCCTGGAAGTGTCCAAGGCCAGGCAGGACAGGGTTTGGAGCAGCCTGGGATGGTGGAAGGTGTCTGTGCCGGTGGAAGGTGTCCGTGCCCATGGCAGGGGATGGAATGAGATGATCCTTAGGCTCCCTTCCAACCCAAACCATTCCATGATTCTATGAAATTCTATCACATTCCCACTTCAGGTAATGGAAAAAAACCCCTTCTTTTTGAGGGGGAGCTTTGCTGAACAGTACCCTTTCTGGAGGGTTTCTTGCATATTTTGAAGTTATTGATGTCAAGTACTGAATCAGGATAACCATTTGCATGCTTACATTTGTGAAGCATCGTATTTGAAACCACACTTTTCAGAAGAAATAGTGCATGCAGAGAATGCAAGATTGGCCCAGATAATTGCAATGAACAACACAGAGCTATTGCTGATATTTTTAGAATTTTTTGTTGCAGCAGGTTTTTCATTTAAGTAACAATTTAACTGATTTTTTCCTCACTTGTCTAGACTAAAGCTTTGTTTGAAAAGTAACTCTAAATCTTACCATTATTATATTATATTATTAAAGCATCGATGATATCAATTGGAAATATTTTGTTCAGTTAGTAAAATACTTTTTTTTCATGGGAGAGGTGACTTAAAGGCTCTACTTGTATTTTTCTCCATATGCACCCACAGCAGATTTGTGAACCAAGTCGTGTAAATCTGAGCAGTGTTCTCAGCACTGCAAGGCTGGACAGGTGCAAATGAAGAATAATCCAAAATAATCATTGCACCGGAGGGCATCAGTTTGGGCTGTAGAAACTTCATTGTTAATGACAATATTTAAAACAAAACAATCCACTTATTGTAGTCCCATTAAATTCAAAACAAAAGCGTTTTGGTAGCAAGAGCATCAATGGGTCAGAAAAGGACACCCAGTCTGCAGATAATCATAAAATGCACTTACATCCATAATTTGCAGAGCACAAGAGCACTAACTGCTATCAAGGAGGACATTTTTGCCCATACAAATGAACATTTTTCCCACTCTCTTTTTAGGTGTTCTTCCTTTGCATGTTGTTTTCTCATGATATTCTGGCCTCAGCCTTTGTGAGTGATCCTTGTCAGGGCACTGCTGGTCCTTCCTGCCCTGCCCAGCCTGCACTGGGCTGCCCATCACAGCCCTGCCTGCCATGGGACCCCCTGAACTGGTCTTTGATCCCCTGAACGGGTCTTTGACCCTCTGAATGGGTCTTTCACCCCCTGAACAGGACCCTGACCCCCTGAACAGGACCCTGACCCCCTGAACAGGACCCTGACCCGCTGAACAGGACCCTGACCCCCTGAACAGGACCCTGACCCCCTGAACAGGACCCTGACCCGCTGAACAGGACCCTGACCCACTGAACAGGACCCTGACCCACTGACCAGGACCCTGACCCGCTGAACACGACCCTGACCCACTGAACTGCTCTTTGACCCCCTGAACAGGACCCTGACCCCCTGATTGCTGTCCTGTCCTGACCTTGCTCCTGCTCTGTCACTGCTTACCTGGGGTGTACAAGGCTGGTTGTTGTCCCTGGACCTGGCCTGCTGACAAATCAAGCAGGATCAACTAGAGCAGGTTATTCAGGACTGTGTCCACTTGGGTGTTGAACTCCTCCAGGGAGGGAGCTCTACAAGGTCTCTGGGAAATCTGTTCTAATGTTAGATCACTCACAGGAAAAGTTTTCCCAGCTTCTACACAGAATGTCCTGTACTGCAGCTTTTGCTCATTGCTCACTGGGCATCACTGGCCAGAATGTAGCTCCTTCATCTTTACTCCCTCCCATTTATGCCACCTTATTTTCCAGGCTGAACAGTCCTGGCTCTCTCATTCTCTCCTTTTTTGACAGATGCTCCTGTTCCTGACATATTGTTGACTCCTATTCAGTTTGGACTCTTTTCCTGCAGCACTGCTGCTCTGCCAGTCACTGCCCTGCATGTGGGGCTGGTCCTCTCCAAGTGCAGGACTTTGCTGAACTTCACGAGGCTCCTCTTTCCTGTTTCTCCAGCCCGTCAGGGTCCCTCTGCATGGCAGCACAGCCCTCTGGGGTATCAGTCACCCCACCCTGCCAGGTTTCACTTATCAACAGCATTAATTTACTGAGTTCCTTTCCTGAGAACTCAAGGGGAGATGAAGCTGTGTCACAGTGGCTGAGGGAGCACGGCTGTACCTTCCTGTACTGATTCCTGAAGGGAGCTACAGACAGCAAGACTGCTTCAGACTATTGTGGCTAATGGCTTCTCTGTACAGAGGTTAGATGAAAATAGAAATATCTTGGCTGAGAAATGTCTGGGTGCTGTGCTTGAGGATGGGTAAGGGAAGAGGTCTGTTGGCAGGCTTTTTGTGAGCAAGAGGGAAAGATGGGAATTAGCTTTAAACTCACAGAGCCGATCTTCTTGGTTCCAGGTTTGCTGTTAGAGAATGGTTACTTTGCCTTCTTTCCTGAGAACTTTCTCCAGGAGGGATCCAAGTCCTGTTTCTAGTTCTTCTAAAGATGTTTCCTTAAACTTGAGTATCAGTAATCAAAGCAATTCTGCAGTGGGAGCTACTTTATGGAGCTCAGTACCAAGCTGCATTCATAGGACCAAGCAGAATTCATCATAACATCAGCATTCACAGCTAGATTTCAAGTGACGATTTAAACCCCTTAAAATTCTTTGAACTATCCAATACTCTTTAGATTGTTTCTTTTTTGAAGTGGGAAAAGGGAAGGACAAACAGATGTTTCCCAAAACTTTAAATTGTCTTTCACGTTAATGAAGGAAAGGTGTGGGGTGAGCTTGAAGAGAAGGATGAAAAAGAATGATTTACGTGAAGCATAGTGTTCCTTGATGTGGAGTTCTCTGTCTCTGGTGGTGCAGTGGGAAACCTCAGGCGGGTTGCTTTTGGAGAACAGCAGGTACAGACCTGCTTTTCCATTCAAAATGTCACAGCTCTCTGGAAATGCTGCTTGCATTTGGCTGCACCCTGCTAAGACATGAGACGGCTAAACACACCAATAGGAAAAATAACTTCAGCTGTTTTTTCATGCCATGGAGTTAAGCTAAGTTTGAGAAATTACTGTCCTGCAAGGAGCTGAACTGCTGCTGGTTAAGTTGGTGAGTACCTCAGTACAAAAAGAGCAATGTGATTTAGGAAGTGTCTTTTTGTGACATGGAGAACCCTCAAATTCTGTGTTTCAGAGGGTTCAAGAGCTGACTCCTTGGGCAAAGATATGCAAGTGAGCAAATGGAAAGTCACAGTAGGGATCCAGCAATAGGTGAGGGGTCAAACAGAGAGAAACCTTTTATCACGCTGTCACATTTTCTTTCTTTTCAAGAGCTGGAGCTGGAGCAATCAGCCATTCTCTCTCAGCGTGAAACTCTGCTCTCACAAGTTCACTCAGCAGTTGGTTGTGTCAACACAACTCTCACAAAAAGGGACTTTACATGCACGACATAAATCTAGTTCAGGGGGGAATTCCAGAAACTAGTGTGCATTGATTCAAGCGGAGGGTAAACACCTCATAGCCAAACCTGCAAATATTCCATCTAAAGACACTTCTTTCGGTGTTTTTTTCTTTTTTTTTTTTTTTTTAGAGGAAATGATGTCTTCTGAAGCTGTGTAGCACAGTGTTTAATTAGTGATTTTTCATTTTGACAAATATTGTTAAATGTCACAATGTTGAAAGTTATTTTGTCCAGATAGAGCCTGCTGCCAGAACAAAAGTTTAATAAGCTTTATTGCAGCACTGCAGTCTTTTATAATGTTGACTTACGAGGGATAACACTTGAAAGATTTTTTAAGCTAATTAGAACATTTAAAAAAAGAATCTCATTCTATATTGGAGCAGTAATGCTGGAGCGTGAATGAATGACCACAGGTAAAAGTACAGATGCCTTGCTGTGTATTGATTTATGTCCTTTTCTGAATAATTTCTTCATAAATCAAGGTAATAGCTGAGTTGGATAGGAGAACTTGGGGAGAATCATTGGATTTCCAGAAACCAAGTATGTCAAGTTTTGCATCAGTCAAAAAATCTTTTTCTCAAGGGCATCGTGTCCTGATTTATTGCCTATCAAAGAGTAACTTAAAGTGTTTTGATGAATATCATAACCATTAGATGTATTTACCTGTAAACTTTACAAAACCTTTCAATATTTCTTCATCTATTTTACCCCTCTTCCCTTAAACTTTCTTACTCAGATGGCAGATCTGTATTTCCGCATATTTAGAACATAGCAGAGCTATTCCCTATTGATACTTTCAGAAGCTTTCCAAGTCTTATTTTATATAATTTTATATATCTTATTTCATATAATCCAATTTGTCTGGAGGGATGGGTGGAAGGAGCCCAGAGGTGTCAGGAAGGGCAGGTGTGGAGTTGAGGCTTTAGGTGCTCATGAAACCACCCCATGAGTGCTGTGTGTCCTTTTAGACACACAAGGGGAAACGAGCTCCATCGGGAGAGAAGTAAAAAGATGAATCTGCAGTGTAGCTGTGCTGAGCAATTTGTGGGGGAAAATGTCTTGAGCAAGGCATTTTTGGTGCTGGGATCCTGGTAGCTTCTTGTTCTGCTAATACTTTGTAAGCAAGCTTGTGCGTGAAGCGTGAAGCTACAGCTCCCACTCAAATGATAAAAAACCCCTCTAATCAACTCCAGTCAAGATTTCTATATTTACTGTCATGGGGTTTTTCAATAGGTTTTCATTGGTTGCCTGTCTGGATTTTACATTAAGCTTTCAAGCATTGAAACAAAGTTATTTTTGAGCACTTTCTTCTTGTTATTGAAGCCCTTTTAAGGAACAACAAGGATTACATCAGAAAAAACAGACTTCTGACTAACAGATGAAAGAGGAATAACAACATCAATTGAGTATTTCTTTGTGTCTCTGTATCACTACTTAAGATTTTTCATTTGGATTAAATTAATGCTTTTGTCCTTTGACCATATTTCCTAATCTGTCTGCTAATTTTTTTTTAAGGATAAATCCAAGGAATTTATTCTAATATTATCTTGTGAAAATATCTCAATAGTTGAGTTTTTATTATACGTAGCGTGAACTTCTAAAGATGTGCATAGTGTGTATGCATTCCCTTCATGGCTAATGGAGCCAGGATGCAGCTGATTAGAGAAAGGTTTTGTTAATTGCTGTTGGGATGTTGTGGATGGGATCACTAGGTGGTCAGAAATATTTATGGAATCGATGCAAGCGATAAATAATGCATTGAGGCAACCTTTTATCATTCCTTCTCCCATTTCAAGTTACTGATATGCCGATGTCAGCTGGATGTCCTTAACTGAACTTGGCAACTGCTTGGTTACACACAACTCTATTAAAACATTTTACAAACATTCTTTTAAAAATAATATCTGCTCTTTCTGCCAGCAAATTTGGCCCAAGTTTTGAGACATGTTCAGAAGTCAAAAAATGTGTGGCTTTTGGTGATTCTCCTCCAGACATGATTGATATGCTATTCCCTGAGACCCTGCTGAATATTTTAGAAGAAAAATGATGAACCAGCAAAGGCAATGTAAAGCACTATATAAGGGCTATATTCCATATTGTTAAGGAAGATTAATTGGGGAAATAATTAATGTAGCTAAGTTATTAATTACTCTTTGGTTGTCCTGCAGTACCAGAGGCTTAAGAAACCTATCTTATTGCTCCTATCTGTCCCCAGAATTAATGATCTCTTATTTAGGCTGCTAGCTCTCCATGCATAAGCTATCACAATAATAGCAGCGCTTGCTTGTAGCCTGTGGTATCAGCATCCAGAATGCATCCATCTAGAAATGAGAGAAATAATCACTACTGCTTGCAAGTCTTCAGCCCTGAACAATACCCAGTCTGCTGAAACCCCAGAGCATGTTCAATAGTGGAACGTCAGAAACTGCTGAAGCAAAGCACAAAATTATTCAGGTTCTTTTTCATTTGTCAGTAAATTGGATTAAGGGATTCTACCGGGGTGTGCTTGTGTGTGGCAGCATATCTAAAACAAATGCCCCAGTCAGAGTCAGCCACCTTACACTGTCTTCCTGAGTGTAAATTGTATTCATCTGACTGCTCAAGGACCTCTGACAGAAAATGTTCCAGAAGGGAGGTGGATGTGTCTTCTCCTTCACCAAAGGTGCACTGACACCCTGCCTGCATCGCTCACGAGCCAAACGTGTGTCTCACGTTGCACCTCAACTCCGAAAGATGGATTTTAACAATAAGAATAATAGGCACAATTGAACTTCTAACACACTTTTGCCAGTAGTGAAATGGAAGGGAGGATGGCTCTCAGGCATTAATAGACTGGCCAGTGGCCAGAGTGAGAGCTCAGCACTTTGGAGAGGGGACAGCTCAGCCTTCAGAGGAGGGACTGGGCTGCTCTGCCTAGTTCTTTCAGAGCTGTCCCAGGGCACGGTCACACAGCTGTTGCTTTGGGTACTAAAATGTTTTTGTAAAGGATATGAACCCAGGATCATTATACCTTTTGTAATCTGGGAAATAGAGTGAAGTTAATGGTAATGGTGAAAGTGGTTTGTCATCAGAGTGAAGTTGTGACCTAGCCGAAATAAAAGGGAATTTTACCATTAAAAACGAGGGGGTCAGGGTTTGCCCTGCAGGGTTTCAGTCACAGCATCTCTGAAACCAAGCATCTCTGGAGTGTGAGATACTCAGCTACAGCAGAAATTTAGCAACATAATCAGAGAAGGGTTAGTGTTGAAGAGACCTTAAGGATCATCTAGTTGCAAATTATCAAGTGCAGTCATGATGATATTATTGCATTTCTTTATTCTTCCTGCATAGCAGCGAGTCCCACCTCTGTGTGCTTTTTGCACTAGATCAGAATGAGGAACAGTGCACATTCTCTGCAGGAAAGGATTCTTAAGGGGTTAAATGGATGTGGCATGAGCTGCATGCTGTGCAGTATGAGGTACTGAAATATTTTTGTCTTTAGAACTAATTTGAAAAATTAATCTCAACTTTTAATATCCTGAAAGCACTGAGACCTTACTAGTGATCTTACTCATGAGAAAAGGATAACAGAGATGCAGTTCACAAGAAAAGTCACTGATACTTTTAGTGATGTTTATCACTGTTGTAAAATGGCACAATGACAGAATTTTTTCGTGTGTACATCTTTGTGTGAACATTTAAGCCCAAACAGATGGATCTGCGTATATAACTCCATTTTTTTCTGTGGTGTTATACTTCTGAGAAGCACGTTGCAGAGCTGGAATGTTTCAGAATATAAATTTATCAAAACAAGTATGATTAATTAATCAGTCGATCTACTCAAGAAAACAGGAGAGCTGCAAGCCCATCACTTTGTCAGTTCTCTGTGAGTGGTGTTTCTGGGAAGCAGCATTTTCAGAAAGTCCCAAACTCGGTTTTAAATTATTCTCTTTGCTCACTTTTTAATGGAAAGGTAACTTTCCAGAATCTAGATCCTTTTAAAATGGAAAATGTGCAATATTATCTAAGGGGAGTATGAAGCTGATTTACTATGCATGATTTTTTCAGTTTGTACACATTGGGCATGGTTATATTTTTGCTCAGGACGTATATATATATTTTCTGCTGAACTTTTCTCGATTGCTTTTTTTATCGGGTTTACAAATCAAATCAAACAGGTATATTGCAGAGCTCTGATATTATTTTCTGCGCTTATAGCACAATGTATTGAATTATGCTTGCTCATGTACTGCTGCTGCTATTCTCTCCAGATTGAGAGAGAATGACTGTGGGGGCTGTAAATTCACTTGGCTTCCAGCACCACCAGTTAAATCAAGAGCCCTGTTCAGGCTAGAGAAGAGACAGAGCAAGTGTTCATTACACAAATCAATTTGGTCAAAAGTACAGCACAGTGGGTACCCAACCATTGCTCACATAATATTGTCAACTTAATCAAATAATGCCTAGAAGACATTCACAAGCTCTTTCTCTCTGAGAAATAACCTGATTGGTGCAGCAGGAAAAAACAGGTGCTGTTTTGAGCATTTATTAAAAACTTCAATGGGTGCTTTCTTTTTTGATAAATTTAAAATTCTGAAGAGCTTTACCATATACTGGCATGTATACATGAGATACTCAGCACCTCATTTACCACTGATCACATTTAAGAAAAAATAATCTGTTCCTTTTTTTTCTCCCCTTTCTTTTCTCCCTGTAAATATTTTACAGACTACTCCTACTAGAATTAGGCTGTTCTTCCTCCAGACTTGATGTGGCTTTAAAAGATATGCAACAGATTTGTATTTGTTTACAGATTATAGCAGAATGATCAGGACTTGGTAAAGCTTTCTCATGTTCCAATACAACTTATTTTCACTTTGTCCAGAAAGCGATAAAAGGTTTAGTTCCATTTTAGGCATTGCTGCGGTTCATGTCCCATTCACTCTTTAACAGCTGAGATTGAGGCCAGTGTTCTTCTTGTAGTGGTGTGCAAACAGCTCTTCTGTGCCAGCATTTCACTGCTTTGGAAACGGGATTTGAGGGCAAAAGATTTTGTCCCCACCGCCGTTGTTTTGTAGGAAATGAAAGATATTAGTCAGTGAAAAACAGTGGAGGGAAAGTGAAACTCTTCCAATTCTGGTGCAGGAAACATTCCAGGGCTGGCTGTCTTCAGTGATGGATGGAAAGGGACACAGAAAATTTGTATTAGCCAGGGAGGAGAATGGAATGGGCTTTTTCTACCCAAGCAATGTGCACAAGGCCCTCTCTGATTTCAGGTTCACTGATCACTGTTTTACTGCGTGTGGTGCCTTTGCCACGAGTGCCAAAGGTGGGAGATGAGACTGCAGCAGCCAGTCAGGAGTCAGCTGGGAAATGGGGTTACATTTCAGGCTGCATGGAGGTTTTAAAATGTATTTTTGAGTGAAAATTGCTGCAAATTTGGATTAAAAAGGCCTTAAAAGAAGAAGTGTGTGTGTGGGAGGGGAGTTAATATTTTTTTCCAAACAAAAAAAATGTCAAATTTATTTTATCCAAACAAATATTTGGTAGTTTTCTTCACTTGTATAGTTTTTGTTTCCCAAATTCTCAAGAAAAAGCTAGGAAGTGAAACCCAAAAATTACTTCAACAATTTTACTTCAGTGTGGAGTCTTTTAAACAATACAGGTTTTATGTTTGTAGAACTGAATTTAGGAAACAAAAAGTATTTTGCTAAAGGTAAAGAATTTCTTTAGGAAACAATAGATATTAACTCTCCTGATGATGAATTTGGTTTAAAAGGGTACCATATATTTATACTGAAATTATCTTATATGAAAAAAAGAAATCCTTTCCTAAAATGCCCTCTTTGATTTGAGTTCTCTTACCTGTAAGAATGGTTTCAATTCTAATTTATTTTAACACTTAAGCCTTCAGTAGCTCACTGAAGTGAAGGGAGATCACCTCAATTTGTTTTGCTGTGAGTGAGAATTTGGTCTTCTATTTCTGCATTCTGTATTTATAACTTTCATTATAAGTTTTAAGACTATCATATATTAAGATTCTTTAATATTTTATAATTGCAAATATGTGGTGGAATAGGGACCAGAAAGCAGTCTGATTGCATGCAAGACTGCAGGGATGGAGGAAGGATAATGCCAAATCCTAACTTCAATTAAATTTTAAAGAAATATCCAACACCGCTCCTCAGGTCCTCTAGCAGTGAAGATATTCTCCTGAAATGTATTATGTATGTGCAAGGTAAATTACATTCTGGTTCTGTGAGTCCACAGAGCTCTGAAAGTTGCCTGGCTGGGATTTTTCAAAATCCAGCCTGTCCTCTGCCCCATGTGTGTTTTACCTCCTTGGTGTCACTTGGAAATTTTTGCGTAATCTTCACATTCCGACTTCAATTCGCGGTTATCCTTGTCCAGATCTCCCAGGCATAGCCGTAGATTTCTGGATGATGATGTGCTTTGTAAAGAGACTGTTGCATTGCCAAGCCTTTTAATATGTTTTAAATGGTTTAGCCCTGTTAATTCTGCCCCAGGGATCTCGAGGGTCATGGACAGTTATGAATTGTTGATGACAGTCACTTGCTAAAATTTCTGGTTTTCAGCCCTCGCTGCCCAGACTCTGAGACATTCTGTGCTGAGAGTGTGAATTCCAGGCTTCTCAGAATAAAAATGAATTTAAAAAGTGGTAAAACTAACCAAAGGACCGGAAAATAACAGTACCTGGATTTATCCTCTTCACCCATAATTTGTAGCTCAGTTTTAGCACCGTCTTCAGAAACCTCACTGAATTTTGTTGACCATAATCTGTTCAGCTGCTTAGTAGGGAAGTTGCTCCCAGTGTTGTGGGATGCTCATGGTGCACAGTTCAGCCCTGCTACTCCTCATTTCCATTCATACAATGAACAGAGATTGCTCTTTTCAATTTGCATTTATACAGGATACTGATTATATAATTTCTTCCTGGGAAATCCTCTGTTCCTGAAGCTCAACAGCACCTTCTTTAATTCTCTTCAGATTAATCTAATTGACCTGAAACTCTTCTGGAGTGTTGTATTTCAAGAGTTTCTAGTCTGTCATCCCCCACCTCCTTTCACATACCAAATTTCTTTCATATTTTTCTCCTTTTATGCCTGAAGGTAGAAAATAATCTCTGTGGTGTCTCTGGATGGAACAATTACCTCAAAATCTAAATTTTGAATTTTTGAGTTGATTTTAGATAACAGTAGATTAGCACGGAACATTTTTGTCTCTTGACAGCTATATTCCGTATTTTCTAGTTAAATCACTAAATATTCGTAAAGATAAATTATTTAGTTTGTGGGCCCCTGCCTGTGAGTTTAGGGAGTAGCAGATGAAGAGATGTGGTGGCACTGACTCAGTTTTAGATTTACACTTGCTCTGATCCCATTATTTGTTTGGATCACTTTTAAATCTTTCTTCAGAGCACACAAAAGTTTCTGTTTGCTTGAGTCTCATCGTATCCCATGAAATATCAAAGATGCTGTTGCTGGACTGATGCTGCTGCAGAAATAAGGGCCTTTATTTATAAAGCATTCTTTGCACAGAATCATTGGCAATATAGATGTTATTACTTTTAATTTGAGAACATTTGTATTCCCTAGGGAAGATATTGTTGAATTTAACTTACTAGAATTCAATTTATATGTCGTTATTGCTGATGTAAATGATGTGTTCAGTTTGAGTTCTCTTGCTTCCTGTTCAACAGGCTTGTTGGTACTAAAACTGTGTGGTAAGGTTTATTTTATTTAACCATTTTTATGTTGCTTAAACTGTTGTCTCTTTAAAGAAATTTCATACTAGCAGGAAATGGGAAATTTCTTCTTTTTGTTCTTTAAATTAAAAAAGTCAGAAAGACAAACTGAAGGTAATGTTAGAACACAGGAGAAAGATGAATACTTAGAAAAACCATGGGAGAAGGAAGAGGAAGGACAGAGCAAGTAGAGTAATGGCTGTCAGATCATCCTTGTAGTTTTTCATTCAATTATTTTCTTTCCCCTTCTGTTCTTCCAAATCCTCTGCCAGTGCAAACGAGTGTGACTGTGCTGTTTCAACACACCTGTGCAGAACCTTGTAAAATGACTGTGTGCAGTATAAGCATAATTAATTAGGCACTGTAGGATGTAAGAACAGAGATGAGTAATTTCTATAACACACTGATAGACCAGCATTGGTCAGTTTTACTTTTTGGATGAGAGGCATTTTATGTTTTTTTTCCCCAATCTCACTGAGGATTTATAATTTGCTTGTTAAATCATAATACACAGCAATGTCCTTCAATTTAAAACCAGAATTTTAAAACCAGGGAACAGTGTCCCTGTGCCATGACATAACCTCGTTTTGGAGAGGAAGAAAATCTGTGAAACTTTGTTTCTGGGTCTCACTTTCCTGGCAGGCAGCCTTCACCACTGATTAAACTTCTGTTCCCTCTCACAACTCAAGGCCTTTTCCATAATGGCCACCATTTATCTGGGCAGAAGGACCCTCCAGTGCCCACCAGCACTGCTTCTGAAGGGCAGCTGGGATGAGATGTGTCACCTGCCTCCTGTGGAGAGTCCCAGTGGCCTCTGAACGAAAGCACTGATCTGAACTGAAAGTGTCTGGCTCGCCCTGTGAGTCGGCAGTATTTGGACTGCAGATTCAGGTTCTTACCTTGGCAAACCCAGAAGAGGTTAAAGGAGTTTCTACAGTATTATAGGGAGATATATTTATTCATTATTTAAAAATAGCGAAGCAAATCTACAAATAATAATCTACTTATTCTCCAGTTTATTCCAAATACATATGAACACTGAAAATGTATGCTGTTGAGACAGAGACAGAAATGGATTTGATTTTCATGTATTTAAACTTCTGGTATTCCTCAATACCTTGAAGCAGATTTAACTTTGATTTAGTTTTGGTTTTTTGGGTTTTTTTTTTAGATTTTAAGCCCACCCTTGTATTAAAAATGCCAGAAATACTTACAGAGTGCTTTATTTTGCTTTACCCTTTTAGCAGACAGATGATGCAGCACAGACCGACGGCCAGCAACAGACACAATCTTCTGAAAACACAGAAAACAAATCACAGCCAAAACGGCTCCACGTCTCAAATATACCATTCAGATTCCGGGATCCAGATCTTAGACAAATGTTTGGTGTAAGTGCTCATCATTTATTTCTGGTTTTTTTTACATTTGCATTGCAATAGGTGTTTTGTGTTATAGGCAGCCGTGAGGGCTGTATCTCTGATTGAGGCTGTTTAACCATTTTCAGGAAAGATTCCCAGTTAATCTGTGTATAATCAAACAGCTGATTTCCCAGTCACAACCAGGAAAAGAAACGATACTGGTTCTGCTGGATGTGATGCACTTGGGGGTTTTGTACTACATTCACAAAAAGCTTTCTGTGCTGGTTTAAAATATTAAATGCATACATATTGCTGCTGTACACATCTAGATTTACATGCCTGCATTTACTGATTTTGGAGAGCGTGATGTTAAATAGTCAGTGCCTGACCTCATGGGTAAGGAGCGCAAAAGGAAGGCATGGGCTGGATTTCAGCACAAAGTTCAGACATAGGAATCCTCACCCACCTCCACAGGTGTTGTAGGTCTGTGGGCTTTGAAGGTTTTTGTTAGCATTTTTCTGTAAGTCTCTCAGTTTGTGCTTCCCCCAGGCCACAGCTGCCTTCAAGCACATCCCCTGTGTTTCACACAGGCCCTGGACATGCCGTCAGCAACAGCATTATAACCAAGAGAGCTTAGGCTGGGTTTCTACTCCCTGATCCAAGAACTCTCAGGTTTAGTTTGAAATGTCATGAAACATAATCTAGAAATAGTGCTTGATCATCTATTAGAACCCAAGTCAGGACTCTGAAATATTTATGTTACTCTCACTTTCTTTATTCTGCCTCACTAAACCTGAATTCTGTCCTGCATTACAGTTGGTAATTCAGTGCAGCATCCAGTGCTTCATGACTCTGTGCTTCTCTCCATCTTTCATGTTCAGCTCAGATTTTAAAGTTCTTCTGATGTGTTTGTATGTGAGTCAAAAGATTGTGTTTCTCAATATTTATTCCTCTGAAGGAAACAGTCACTGGAGAAAAAATCCTGGTGTAGGACTGGGAAATGAGTGACTGTTCTGCTGGATCTGACTTGGTACAAGTTACCTCCCCTGAACGCAGCTTCCAGCTCATCAGCAGAATAGCAGAAGGCATAATAATTAACCCTCCAGAGGAAAATATTCTAATTTATTTAAAGTAAATAAACCATCTAAACCAGATTTTATTTTAAAAAAAATTAAATGAAAGGATTTTTTTTTTCAGGTATTGTAGTGATTTATAAATGAATAAAAACTACATTTCCTTCTAATATTTCTAAGTCTTGGGTGTCAAAAGGCTGACACTGGAGAATGGGTGGAGTTTTCCAGCTGACTTCCAGAATGACTTGGTAACAGTAAACTTTTAGCCTCTGAAATGATAGAAAATGAAATTTGATTAGAAAAATGAAATTTCTGCGTGTGTGAGTTGAAATATCTCATATGACATACAGCAGGTCTGCATCACATCCACGTTATACACACTGCAGATGATCTTTTTACATGGACATGGATAGAACAGAGAATTGTTTAAATATCAAGTCCATGTCTGCATCGAGGCTGAAGTTGCAGTTAAAACATTAATTAAATGGTGAATGCAAGAACATGAAATAAGCCAAAGGATGCCAAGTGATGGTTGATTTTTCATGACCAAGTTGAAACTCTTTAATGAGCTAGAGGAGGAATGCTGTCCCTTCTGGCCTGTAATTGTTTATTATATCTTAAAGGGCTGGAGTACAGGCTCCTTTCTGCAGTTCCTGGGACTCTTGTTGGATTATTCTCCACGGGCCTGCCTCTAATTTCTGCCTTTTTGTTTAAGATATTGGGTCACTTCCCAATGCCAGCACTGATCCACACTGCATGTTAATGACATGGACTGACAGAAATGGCCTCCTGATGCCTCACATTGTCACCTCACAAAGTGTGTCCTAACTAAGCTCTGCCCAAGCCCAACATTTATTCCCTTCCTAAGCCAAGTCCAAAAGGGCCACTTCCTCTGGGACAAGCAGCTGTGTGCAGCTTTTGTGTGTGCAAACAATGTCGAGGGAATTGAGTGCTTTTGTAAGGTCACTAGGAATAACAGTTACTTCTAGTATGATAATAAAAATGCAATTCTGAGCAGAGAAAAAATCCCCCCCAAGTGAGTATCCATTCCAGTTTTCCAAATTATGCTCCAGTAAGACAAAACTTCTTACGGAATAATGGTTACCCATTTTGGCAAGGGTGGAAAGAAATCCTCAATCCTTGAAGCCAGCAACAAAACTCCCACGTGGTTCACTCTTATTCCTGTAAGGAAGAAGTCACCAAACTTCTTCACGTTTTCTGGAAAATGCAGAAATTTGGGACTTTTACTTCACTGTGATCTCGGTTTAACGCTCTTTCCTCTCTGTCAGGGGGCTTCACCGAGCTTCAAGTTCCTCTGTGGAGTGACTGTAATGAGCATAATGATGCACACAGCTTAGATGTAATATTGATCTGACTCCTTTTAGTGTGTCTTTTTTAGTGTTTAACAATATTTGGTTTTATATAGTTTAACTTTTTAAAGCATTGCATCATTTCCTGAAACAAACATTTGTACTGTATATGATAGAAGGGTTGAAGTTATCTTATTTTCATGTAACTTTTCTGTTTCTTTGCAGCAATTTGGTAAAATCTTAGATGTTGAAATTATTTTTAATGAGCGAGGCTCAAAGGTAAGCAGTTTAATTCACATGTGGAAATTTTTGTTTTGTTTAAAATACTTATATGAGTAAAAGGAAACAACTGCACTACTGTGACAAAATAATGTCTGAAATTTTATGTTAGTGAAAACATCTTCTGAGCTGTCAGTCAGTTTTCTAAGCAGTAAGAAAATCATTGGACTCATATCTTTTAAAGGGGGTAATTTTAACTACTCCAAACTGTCATCTGTTATATGGGAATGTTGATTTTCACTGTCCTTATTCTTCAAGGGTAATTATTTCGTTTATTTTATGAGTCCATAGTTAAAGATATTTGTAGGCAGGTTTGTATTAGTGCAGGTATTTTTTTCCTTTATTGAAATGAAAGATGATAATGATACCTAATAACTATCCTGTTTAGTAATTAGCTGAGAAAATATGTGATTGTTCCAGATTAAGTGCAGATGTTTTCCTCTTTAGTTAAAGCCTTAGTACACCAACCCTTTGAAAACAATCTATTTTAGCATTTTATTAAAAGAGTTCTTACTGTATTGCAAGCCTTTAATATTTTTTTCCAAAATTACTTTGCCTTAAATGCATACTTCAATTTATTCAATATTTAAGAAATAAAGCAAGATAGAATGGCTGTGACTGCATCAGCATCAGCTGGTGCAAAACCATAGCCCAGTGTGTTCACCTGTGATCTCAGCTGCATTACAGGGGTTTATGTTTGTCATTTTTTCCTTTTCTTGCCATGTCAGACACACGAAAAAGTTTATTCACTAATGTTTCAATCTTCCTGTAACTCATGTATCATTTATTATTAGTGATGGAATATTATTCCTGTTCTAGACATACTGTAATCTGTCATGTTTTAAGAATCATATATATACACATCAAAAATCTATCTTAAATCAGATATATTTTAATTCTCTTCATATTTATTTTCTGAAGTTAAAGCCTTCACTGTTTTTTTTTAACCCGAATGAACCAGCTGAAATCTCCCGGTCTATTATTCAGACATAAATTAGTCCCCTTGCCTGCCAGCCCAAACTCAGTTGGAACATTCACCGCTTTTTCAGTAAACAACTAAAATGGATGGAATTTGGTGGCTTAGAATCTCCTACTCTGGCCAAAACTTATCATGGTTAAATTATGGTGGTTCAATAACGTTTGCAAAAGACACAGCTTGTCCAGCCCTGCTGCTGCGGAGCCCCGGCAGCTTCCAGAGCCATCCCCCACCTGCCACCTCTGCTCACGGGGTGCAGCTGAGCATGTGTGCTAGAAGTCCAAAATTTTGTTTAGCCACTAACTCTTACCCAAGTGGAGATTTTTACCACCACACCTGTACTGGGCTGCATGAGTGTAAGGTTTTGTTAAAGTTTTGGTGGGATGGTATAAGGTGTTTCCAAATTGAGGGTTTTTTTAATGTTGACTTTGCAGCAGTGAAAATATCCCAGTGTCTTGTGCCAAAGACAAGATCCTAGAAAGGGTTTCAGAAGAAAAAGGTTTTCCTGCTTGGGTTTGTAACATCGCTGCCTCAGTTACACACTTGGGCAGGTCAGAGAGTTGTTAATAAATGCTCCTGCACCATCAGTGCTGCATCCCAGTGTCTCCAGGGGAGCTGCTGAAGGTGCCCGAGGCAGCTCTGGGGTGCATCCCATGGCTCAGGGCTGCTGCTTCTCACCTTGGTCAGAGTCGTTTCAGGTGTAGCTACATAATATTTTGATTTGCAGAAGTACCTTTAGATGCTCTCAATTAAATAGAAAGTTAAGAAAAAAAAAATATTAGGAATGAGAGGGACATCTTTTTTCTGTTCTTTCTTTTTCTTTTCTTTTTTTTTTTTTAATCTGATCATTTCGTGTCCATTCTGTAGGAATTAAGATGCACCAGATTAAAGTCCCATTCCTGGCAGTGCTTATCTATGTTTTCATAAAATCCCACTGAAACTGAAAGGACTACTAAGTGGTTTCAGACTGAGTACAGGTAACAAAGTTTGCAGGATCAGAATTCAAATTTGTTTCTAGCTGCAGTTTGGCATAAGAATTGCTAGAATATGTTTTTGTTTCTGTTTCTTTTTCTTTCCTTTTATTCTAATAGTTAATGTTTTAAACGATTCTTGCAAAAACAACAGAAGTAACCTCATTCTCATGCCGTAATAGTTAAGAAAAATGGAATTGCATATTCAAAAAACATAACATTAGAACACCACCGTAAAGTGTAAAATTATTTTGCAGAAGGGAGTCCTTCCATAAAAGAAAACCCTAAAATAATGCAAGTTTCATACTACAAATTTGTGCTTGTTTGGATGTGTAATAATAATGAAGAAGGCTTTGCTAAAAATATATGGCAACACTGATGACTTTTGAATTTTTGACCATTTTCTATCAGTTATAAATCAACGCTCTAGACAGCTCTATATATATATATACACATTCAGAAATCTGTTTATGTGCATATGTATTATTATGTATCTACTGCATATTGTATTAACACCTATTTCTTCAAATGAGGAGAACTCCAAAGTGCCTCCCAAATCAAATCAGAACCTGCTCACATTCTAACTTGGCTATTATTAAATCACTTGACAGATTTTAAAAATAAAATGCATATATTTGCATTACCAGTAAATAGAATGCAGCTGTTAACTCAGCTGCACATTAAATTGATGTTAAAGTGTTTGTGTAGATATTTGAACATGTGATGAGTGAATCTGTGTTTTGTTCTTGAGTTTGTTAGCCAGGTAAAGTTAAAGATTTGCATAAATAGTAAGAGCTTAATTTAAGTAGTGTTGATTATGAGAATAAGTACAACATAAGAAATTAAAAAATTACAATGAGTATTATTTTCAGAATCTTTGAAGTTCCTGTCTTATCTTGGCTTGTGGCTCCACTTTGTATGTTTTTCTAATTTTTTTCATATAATTAGGTTTTTATCTTTCTCTTTAGCTCTTTGAACAAAAATTAACTGGTAGTGCTGTGTTTTAAGGAGAATGACAGAAAATTTTGACTAAACTCACACCAAATATTTGAAATTCCAAGAAGAGACAATTGCTCAGGCAAGAGAATAGGAAAAAACAAACAGAATTGGGGGAATTTTTGCTATTGAATGGAGTTAGGCTGCTTAGATCCATGGATCCAGTGATGTTTTCTGCTGTAAAATTTTCTTAATGGCATCCTCAATTAGGAGGTTTTTTAACAGAGCTTTACAAAATGGGAAGAGGCAGTTGTAGAAGAAATAAAAGTTTAAAGCTGAGGATGGGTTTAGGTATAAGAAAAGCCTGTACAGGCATCTAAACCATGGAGATTAGTGCTGAGGAGGGGGATTTACTTCCTCTGAACACTCCTGGTGCTTTGGGGAAAAGAAAGTTACATCCTCAGTGTCTTGCGGCAAGTGAGGTCGTGGCCTTGTGCTAAAGCTGTGGAGAGTGGTGTGGGGAAAACCTGTGGAATAGGTGTTCTGAGAAAGGCTTCGGTGGAGGTGCAGCTGCTGCCGGAGCGCTTCGGAGCGCAAGCTTCAGGCTGCATTTACACAGGGAAAAAGAGTAGCTGTGCTAAAGCTGCTTCAGGGAGAGCGAAACAGAAACCACTGCCGTGCATGAATGTCACTGTTTGCATTATAAATGGGAATAAATAACTGAGGTCTTTGAGCAGGTGAAATAACCCAAATAACCCAGAGAATTATCCTGAGAGTTACTTCACTTTTTTGGTTGGTGGTTGATTCATTAGTTCTGTAGTCCATACCCATTCTTTGTCTCCCTGCTTGGTGTCAGTTTTGCCTTAGTTTGATATTTGGTCTCCCTTTCATGTAAATGAATGTAGGAATGTCTTTTGTTTTATTTTATTATTTTTCTCCCCTGTTTTTTTCTTCTAAATCAGTCACTTTGTATAACAGGTAGCAGAGCAGAGAGGAAGTGGGTGAACACTGACAGAACTCAGCAAAGGGAGATGGGGAGCTGTGGTGCGTGGCTGATTGCTCAGGAGCAGAACAGAGTTCAGGCTAAAATAGAAATTTAAAAACCCGGTTTTAGCAGCACTTAAACTGTGCGAGCACTGCCTGGGTACAAAGCACCAGGGACAGCTCGCGGATGGCTCTGGGTGTGACGGCTCGGGGATGCAGAGGAGCGTTTGTTCGGATAACTTTGGGAGGCATGCAAAGGCATTGTAGTGCTAATGCAAGAATTACTTCAAAGGGTTGGTGTATGTATCTAAAATGTTCTTCGCTGTCAGATTTTTCCAAAATATTTGCCATTTTAACCAGCGTTTAATTTAACTTAGGGCATAAAAGGAATTTTATTAGGATTCGAAATGCTTGGTTTAGCCTAGTATTATAAAGGAGGGCGTTTGTCATAAGCAGAAATTCAGATTTGTCCCACTCACGTGGGATTCTGGAGTTTTACCAGTTGCATGTTCTATATGTGGAAAATAATATGCAGAACAAGTAAATGAAGCAGTTAAACTTATTCAAAACGTTTGCATTTTTCTTCTTTTATCAGAGTTTCTTTTTCTATTCACATCATGTGATTTTCTTTGATCTGTTAATACAAGAAAGTTTATACTTTGTTCTGAAAGTACTTTGGTTTTGTTGGTGGTTTTCTTTTTTTTTTCTTTTTTCCTTTTATAAAAAAATAAGTAAAGGCTGTATAGTTTGACAAAAGTTTAAGTTACCCTAGTGTTGCATGGGAACAGTGTTTCTTATGATCACAACAGCATGATTAAGTAGGCAATGTTTAGAGTATATTGACATTCAGTGTTGAATTTTGTGCACATGTTTTTTATTTCGTTGAGATATCTGCATGTCATTAAAATGTGGTTCATTTTCTTTTCTCATTAGTTCATTTTTTTCTATGTGAAGACACTGTAATTTATTTTAATTTCATTTTCTTATTGTTAGATTTATTTTCCTCCGTAGTGACATGTAGAAAGGTATTTTTGGTATCATTCTTTGACTTTCTCAGAGGGTATTATCTAACTGATGACAGAAAAAAAAATTTGTTCACATTTGTTGCTTATTTATTGCACATCTCAATACAATTATAATTTTTCTAATTTGCATGTTACAGAAATGAAGCGAGGACAAGAAAATATTAAATTAAAGAGAGAGAACATAAGCAAACAAGTGGTCATTGACTGAAATAATAATGTGCATGTTGTTTTCCCCCCTTCTCCCTCCTGCATGCAGGGATTTGGTTTCGTAACTTTCGAAAATAGTGCTGATGCGGACAGGGCGAGGGAGAAATTACACGGCACCGTGGTAGAGGGCCGTAAAATCGAGGTGCATGTTCAAAATATTTTCCTTTTCATCTTTTTTATAAATGTCTGCTTCACTCTCATTTGTTGTTTCAGATGCATCATTGGTGTCTTCTGTGTGCTCCCCTTTCCCCTTCCCATTGTTTATATATATATTTATATATAAAGAGAGAGAATCTGGCCTTACTTGGGTTTTTTATTATTATTTCTTTTGTAATTATTATTATTATTATTATCATTATTGCTGAAAGGTGGATGACAGAATTGAAAAACAAAAAAAGAAAGCTTTAATATTTTGAAGTTATTATTTTGGATGTTTTGTAAATCAATGGGTGCAGTAGATTCCAAAAACCAGCCAACAAAAAAAAAAAAAAAACCTAAAAATTTGAGAACAACAGCAAAAAAAAAAGTGTGACAGACAAAACTAAAACAAACAAAAGGTTGTTTTTTTCTTTTTTTTCTGTTTTCTTTTTTTTTCTTTTTTTTTTTTTTTCTTTTTTCTTTTTTTTTTTTCTGCAGGGTTGATGTGGGATCCACAGTGGCTTTCAAAAAATTCAGATTGGGAAAGAAGCATCTAAAAGATACGCAAGAAACAAAGCCAGACTAGAGGCCGAGCAATTTTCACATTTAATTTTAACGAAGCCGTGAGGCTCTTTTGGCTGGGTGGCCTGAGCCATCCCCATCTCCAAAAACCACCACCCATGCCACTGGATCCCCTTCAACACTGCCTCAGTCGTATTTGTTAGAATTTAAAAAAAAAAAAAAAAAAAAAAAGAAAAAGAAATTACCAATGTGGCTTGCTGTCGTCTTTTGAGTAAGATGTTGCATATTTTGCCTTTTCATTTTCCCCCCTCGACGGTAGCGCTTAGGGCCCTCACCAAACTCTCAGTAACCATGGTAACTGTATACATACCCATGCTGGCGATGGTGCTGAATGGTAAGTGGAGAAGTCCATCTGCCGTTTCACGTATTTAGCGCTGATATACCACGTGGATTTTTTTGACTTGTTGTATTAAGTTTTCTTGATGCTACATTTTTTTCTATATATTGGTACGCCTGTAATTGAGTGTACGTTTTAAGCAAGCCTGGGAGGCACTGATTGGATTGAGGATATGACTTCGTGCACATCTTACTCAGATTGTTAACTCCATATTGTGTTAAATAATGCACCCTCTTTTTATCCTTTTGTTAGCTGTGATTTTAAAGCTTGAATGATTTTGTTAATTCTTGCAATGAAAAAGGCTCTTGTTCCAAGTGTTGAATGCTAGATGTTGCTTTTCCAATGGTACTTCTCTTCTAAAGGGTTATGTTGCACACTGCTAAAATTCGTTTGTCCCTTTTTTGACATTTTCTTTGTTTCCTTGTACCTTGTCTCTTTCCTTTCTACTCCACTGCATGTTCCTTCATATAATCTTTTTTTTTTTCTGTTTTGAGTATTTATTGTATCAGTGTTATCATGGAATACAAGCATGCTCTTAAGTCTTAAATTATGCAGTACCTTTTAATTTGCTTTTAATGTCTTTTTATTAAAGTTTAAATGATATGATGTTGCTTTATTGAAATGATTTGTAAGTTAAAATGGTTATGAAAGTAAATGTAATTTTAAATAGTATGATTTTGTTATGCACCTGTTGCCTTCTATAAATTAAATTGCATTTTATTTTTACATGACTAATAGCAGTAATAATGCATGCGTTTAATAGCGTCACGGGCCCTCCCCGTAACCCTTTCTAATCCCCTGTTCTATGTGCTTAGGTAAATAATGCCACAGCACGTGTAATGACAAATAAAAAGACCGTCAACCCTTACACGAATGGTAAGTGCATGAGCCCCCCGCCCCGGGTGACCGCCCTGCATGCCGGACCCCAGCCCTGCTCCGCGGGGCCACTCTCCTGCTCCTCACGTGTCCACCTTGCATCTCCTGCGTTCCCCGGGCTCAGGGTCCCAAGACATGATGGGGTTGGGCATAAATTCCATTTCTGCAGAGCGTGGCTGAGTCACAAGCAGGTGGGCAGAGCATGAATCCCTTTGATTGGAATCCCAGTGTTTGACCCCGGGGGCTTTTGTGTAGGAAAATGGACCTGATGGGAAAGTGATGTTCTCTGCTGGCTTGGTGCAGTGGTGGTGTAGTGGTGAGGGAACTGACGGGAGGATTCAGTTTGGGGGATGGAGGTAGGGAGACCAGCAAGAACGTCTTTCTTGTAGAACCTTTTAGTACCAGGACACACATCGAGTCAAAGATCATTTTCCGTGTCTTTCTTCCACAATTTGTTAGAAGAACGGCAGACTGATGTTGAGTGCTGCTTCCAGCTTTTTGTTTTCCCATGGAAAAATCAAAATTCCAAGCTATGTGAAAATGAAATTCATTCTACAGCTGACCTAAATTGGTGTAATGTTGTACATTAGTGACAGAAAAATAATCCGTAGTTATTTGAGGGAATTGGAAACAATGCATTTTTAAATGTTTCCTTTGAAGGTGTTCGATCACGTGCTTGAGCGTGCATTTGCTCGTTCAGAAAATTCAAATTCAAGCAAGTTCCTAGCTCAGCTATGCCAAACAATAACACATGAACTGCAGTTAATTGCAATTATGCTTTCAGTTTTACTAGACTGTGTAGCTGTTGGTATTTGCTTTTCAGTTTAATTCAGTTTTTTCCGTCCAGCAGAAAGCAGATGAAATGTGCACATAAAAGTTTCCCCAAGTAGATTAGATTCATTCCCATTTTGAAATACAATGGATCATATTTTCTGTATTTGAGGTCTCATTAGTGAGGTTTTACTAAAATCCAGGGCACACGGTGGCTTTATTTTTTAATGAAAGGCTCATCATTTTTTCGTAACACAGTAAAGATAAAGCACAGGGATGGTTTTCATGTGACATGTTAATTGAGCTAGTTAAAATTGTCTGGAGAAGGGTCTGAAATTCCTCATGCTTTCTTAGAAACTGTTTTCTTCCTCGTTCTGTATGTAAGCGTGAAGCTTGGCGAATTAAGCAGATGGGAAAATCTCCTTGGCTTTTACTGGTTTTAAAGCATCTCAGTGAACCCAGAGAGAGACACGAGCCTTGACTGGATCACATAACGAGATTTTGTTGCAATACAGAGCTAAATTAACCATGTGCATGTGAGACTATGAACTCTGCCAGCTATATTGTAATGTTAAAAGTAGTTTTTCTATAAACGATGATGCATATTTTGTATTCATATTATCCTGAGGCTACAGAACTGTTCATGAGCAAATAACATGTTACATATCAGCATAGCCAGTGCCGAAGGAGGGGAATGCTGGCAATAAGAGATGGGAGATTTTTAGCCATGTGTTTTAGAGGAGGTTCATGTCTGTGCCCATACTGCAGGATTACTTAGGTCATACATTCTCATTTATTAATATCCAAGACCAGGATGAGCAAAATCTGCTGTGAAGTGTTTCCCACTTGAAGTGTTTTGTGTGTCATTTTCTGTCCTGTTCCATCCTATCTAGATCTCACCAAAAGTACGAAATACCCTGTTCAGTGCATAAATAATTAGCATTCATTTATTGTGAACCTGGACATCCCAGGTGTTGCATGCAGAATATTCTTATGCACACCTTTTGCCAGGTATCCACCAAGCAATCTTCTGGTTGCATTTCATAGCTTTTGATGATTTTCATCTATTTTTACTTTTTTTTAAATGTCTGAAGTCCCCTAAAGTAAACACACAAGGGCAATCACGTCCCTCTTGCATAATCATCACAAGCAACAAGGAATGAAGTGCGGACGTGTAAGGTGCTTCATTTAGTTTCATCAGTGCTTGTACTATCAGTCATCCTGGCATGGTACGAGTCTAGTTCTTTATCATTTTGTCAGGAATTAACCAGTGCTAGAGCTGATTATTTATTGAAGATTATTGTTGTCTAAAGTAAAGGTCTCATCTTTTAAATAAATGATAAGGCCAGTTTTTTTACCAGCACGTTAAAATTCTCAAGGCTGTTCTGATGCAGGTAGCCAGGAACATTTTGTTTGCACATGCCTTTTTGTTTGCTTCAGAACCACTTACTTTTTAATGCCTCTCTTTATCTTTCAAAGTGTGTGTTGTGACTGGCATGTTGTTGGCAGGTACTCAAAAGGTAGTTGGGGCACATGTTGTATTCCATCAAAACGTCAGGAACTGATATTTATTTTAATTTAAAACCAAGATACACTCTGTTTTGTGTTTCATTCCTGAATGCAGCTGGTTGTTTGATAACAGGGCTCATGTTGTTAATAAGATTGTAGAAAGATTCAAGGCACAAAGACTTGATTTTTTTTTTTTTTTTAATATATACCGCTTTGTTCAAATAAGTGGTTTACTTATGTGTCCTAAATGGTCTTTGAAATAAGTATGCTTTCCACTGACTTTTGACTCCCCAAATGAGCAGTTGCTGGGAGAGCCTTTCTTTGTGGGTTTGTTATCAGTCAAGACGATTTTGATGGCTCACCTCGTGCTTTGGAGATACAACTGCCTTCTCTTTGCAAAGAAATTCATTGTCAGGAGTGCTACATGTTGGTAAAAATATTTGAGACATTTTTAGATGTTCCAACCTGTCCCGTTCACAGCTGTCCTTTCTTCTGATGCCCATATTGCAATTCAGGATGTTCATTCAAGGGTTGTAGGGTACAGAGAAACATGGACAAGTACATTCAGAGAACTGCAGCAATAAAGGAGCAACATGAAACAGAGATCTGTAAAAGGATAAATATTTTAAAGTTTATACTAGTGGTGCTTTGGATTTGAGCCTTCTGTTGCTCTAAACTGAGATTCAGAATCGCATCTAGTGCCTATTAGCACAGTTAAATCCCCTCCTGCTCCCTGAGCCCCCTACCTGGGTAGCAAACAGAGGGAAGGAAATGCAGTCACAGGGTTCTTTCCTACCCAAGCCTTTCTCTGGCCATGCTGGCCTCTCTGGTCTATGAAGCAAAAATAATCCTCTCTGTGTTGCTGTGCCCCATTTTCTCCCACAGCTTGTTACCCCGGGATCATTTCCTTCCCTTCAGCACACTGGACATGTGCTTCTCTGGATGACTGCACAGGCTGGGGAGCTGGGTCAGGCAGAGGGTTTTTTCTTTCCTTGGCTGGTTTTTAAGTTTCAAGCTTTTACAGTTTCAACTTGAGAAGGAGATTAATATTGTGACAGTAAGAAAAATGCACAAAATTACACCCACAGCCGAGAATTTGCCTCCTCCAGCTGCTGCAGAAGGGTTACTTGGCAGCTGCTGGCTCGGATACATCAACTCCCATCACACTTGATTAACCCACACAGCTATGGGCCAGCACATTGTTGGCTGACAAGATAAAGTTAAGTTTAATTACTGTTATTTTCACGATGAATGAAGTATTTCCTCCATAGGCTTCAAAAAGTTAGATGAGACAGCCGTCACTGGGAGAGTGGTAAGGAGCTGAAATATGAGACTGCCTTTCAGCTGTGAAGAACAATCTGTGTCTTCCAAGATTTTTTTTTTCTTTCTCCTAGACAAATTGTGGCGCTGTTAGTGTAACTTAGAAGCTGAGAGATGTCTGTCAGCTGCTTTGACAGCAAAAGCTGACAGATCTAAAATTCTGTCCAATCTTTCATTTTGGGTGGTGTTGATCAGTGGTCTTCTGAGGAAGTAATGAATTTGAAATATTGGATATACCCTACCATATATAAAGTTAGATTTTTACCGAAAGTCTCAAAATTTGAATGATTTTCTATCACACAAAATTTGACTAAGAGATATGTTATACTCTGATGTTCCTAAATATAATCCTGTGGAATGTAAAATTGAAGGATCATGTAAAACTCCTGTGGTATTTTCAGGAGGAAAAACATTTTAGCCCTTCTTGGCTGGGCATTTTCCAGCTTCTCTAACTGTCTTTTAGGTGCATAGAGAAATGCAGTCACTTCTGCAGAGAAGGTGTCTGCAGAAGCTGCTTACTCTGAATTTACTCATGAGTTGCCTTTCAAAAGCACCCCTCCCCTCTCTTACTGACCAGTTAATTACTGGTCAATAGTTACTGTGCATGAGATAGAGTTAGTTTGAAAGGGTAGGAATAGTTTGTTTGTTATTGAGCTTTTGCATTGCACTTTTTCAGTCTTATAATGCCTTGATGTTTTATGATTTTCCACTGTGCTTTTGCATTACACGATATGGCCAAAGCAGAAATAAACCTAGTGTGCATTTAAATTCTTCTAATCTTGGCTTTTGTGATTTTGAAAAGCCTTCTTGTCAGTGTCTGGTTCCAGAGGCTGTTATATGTTCTATTTTAAGTACCATAGCTCTGGAGTTTACAACATGCTTTTGCTCAGGTTTTTGTTTCTTTATTCCCATTTACAAAAAGTGCTTCCCTCTCCTCTGATGTTAGTGTGCTTTAGGAAAACCCCTAATCTTTCAGTTCCAATAGTTCAAAATAATTGTTCACTTAAAGATGAGATATATAAAGTATGAGTAGGGGGGGATGTTCTGTGGAGTTTGCAGTTAACTGGGAGTGGATCTACCTGTGGCTGAGCAAACCACACTAACTGGCACTGCAGCACAGCTGGAACACTAATGAACTTGCACCACTTTCTCTTGCTCTTCTATTGCCCCGTCCCCTCCAGTCCCTCCAGCCTGGTTGTCTTTAACATCACCCATGCTTTGCACACCCGCTGTGTCTGCAGCCAGCCTGGGTACTCCAGGCTTGCCTGGAAATCAGGTACAAAGTGTAAGCAATAATTCGGAGTTGGGCCAGAACACAGGTGCAGAGGATCTGTGAGTTCTGTGCTTTGGTTCTGTGCCAGTGCTGGGAGGACAGTGATTGTTTAAGAGCAAGGCAGTGGCTGATTTGTACCCCTTGAGAGCTCTGCAGGTTGTGGCTGCAGGATTCTCTCCGCTGCGGGCTCTGTGTTCATGAGCTCTGAGCACGGGCACGGCCGCTCCGGGGCTGTGTCTGCCCTTGTGTGGTGTCAGCACAGACACCCAGGGGTACAAACGCACTGGGACAAAGTCCTGGCGTTTCACTGGGTCCCACAGAGCTTCTCCTTCCTGTCACAACAGTCTTTTCCGTGCTGTGCCTGTGCTTTCATTTTTGCCAGGGTAGAATGAAAACGTTCCAGTTATTTGGTTGCCCCGTAAGCCTCGCTAACAAAGGCTTATCAGAAATGTTAGTGTCCGGAGAATGAGCTGTCCTGGCCCCTCTGGATTGTGAGCAGAGAGCCAAAGCAATGGCCAAGAACTCATCTGCTCGGTGCTGGGGGCTGTGGGGATACCTGAGCTAGTGCTGACTTCATTCCAAAGCTTAAGGGCCCAAATCCATGTGCATTTCGGGCAAGGTGATTCACCTGGCCATTTACTCCAGTACCACATGTCTGCACAATACCTTGGTTCATGACTTATTTCTATACCTCAGACTCTGATAGTAAAGAGCAAAGATGCCTATAAAACTTGAATTACAATGACCTTTCTCAAAGTAATTTTATCTGTATTTTCTATACAATAGTGGTAATACTAATAATAATAGTAATGGTTGTTGTTATTATTATCATCACTAATTGCAATATTAACTGTTATGTTTTTGTTTGCTGCAGGCTGGAAATTAAATCCAGTTGTTGGTGCAGTTTATAGTCCAGAGTTCTATGCAGGTAAGGATTGCTCTATGATTGTCCCACTGGCCATATTTGATTTTAGTATTCTCTAAAACATGCAAAAAATACAGAATCTGTGTCTGGTGTGAGGTTTGGTTTCTTTGCGTGATCCACATTATTTACGAGTCATTTATACATTTGTGATTCAAGATTTTACCTTACCTGGGCGTAGCAAACTTTATATAGAAGATACATTAATACCTTTTTATTGGAAAGTAGATAGTATAACATGAAATGTACTGCAATATCCTAGTCTTACATGAGATTTTATTTTATTTTATTTCATTTCATATTTCAGTACAGTCACTTTCTTCCAGCAATTCTTTGGTAAGGAACAATGGCAAAAAATCTTACCTATAAAAATATATATTTTTCATACATGCATATATGTAGACATACAGGGGTATGGAGTATCTGCATTCATAATTTTTTCCTGAGCATTTTTCTTTAAATTTGATATTTAGTTTTTCAGTTTGATATTTTTCTATTTGAAATCTATATTTTCGCCTGACTGAGACCAGATTCTGATTCTGATTGTAACTTGGAGTTAGAGAGATTCAGTTTTTGTCTACTGGAAGTCAGTCATGGCTAGCACCAGCTGCTAAATGTTCTTTAGGAGCAGGATTGAAAATAAACTTATTTGTAGTCCAAGACCCAGTTGCTTCCAGAGGAACTTGAATGCTGCCCACAAAGAGCTATCAGGAAAGCATTTTTTGTGGATGGTAGTTAAGCATGGGAAGAGGTTGCCTGCAGAAGCTGGGGAATCTCTGCTCATGGGGATATTCGAGTCTCCAGCTGACAAAGCTGAAAAACTTTTGTTAGTTTGAGGGACTTCAAGAGATGAAAATTGTTGAAAAGGCCACTGTTACAAACAGATATTTATGGTTAAAAAAGTGCCTCTACTGAGATACATAAAAATGTTGCAATTAGGGTAAAAGTGGCACAGAATAATAAAAATACTAACATGGCATTCATGGAATTGCAATATTCGGTACAAGCAGAATTCATTTCCTTGCTGATGTATGTCTATGTTGAAAACAGGAATTTAACATTGATCTCGTTTGAGTAGTTAGTGAACCAACCCTGAACCGGCATAAATTAGAAAGTCAGAGTTATTAGTCATTTTATATAAATGACTTTGTGTTAATGACAAATATAATAATATTCCCATAGTACAGTAATCAATTTTCTAATACGTATGCAGAATTAACAATCTGACTTATAATTGTCTCATGAAGTAGGGCATGAAGAGTTCACATAGTTTGTAAATTAAAATCAATATTTTCAATCTCTCTTGAAGGTAATTTTCCTAATTTACTGGACTTTTCCCTAACATTTATTTTGTCTTTTAATTATAAAATGGCAGGTTATTGATTTTTTTGCATAACCTCCTAAAGTCCCAAGTGCATTTTTATTGCCAACACTAGGGAGGTGTTTGCCCTTCTTAATGAGAATCTTTAATTACCATTAGAAGAGTATTAATTTAATTTTATGAATTATGACACGAACTCCACCACACCTTTACAGAAAGTTCCATCAAGATATTTCATTTATTTCAGATTTTTTTTTTTCTGTTTATACATGCAGGCCGCTTTATGTTTGGGTTCCTTTGGGTTTTTTAATGCACATCAAATGCATTTTCCTTATATTGACTAAAAGATGATTTTTCTCAGATTTGAACATTAAACTTGCTATTAAACAGTTAAGTTAAAATTGTTCCGATCTCCTAAAGTTATTAGGAAATGAAACAGTAAAACAGCACTGCAATTCTTGCATCTTGGAATAGAACACTGCGACTTCTCTTTTGGGCTCCCTCCACCACCTTCCTTAGAGCAGAAGCTATTGAATATTTGAAGATTATAAAATTAGAGATGTGACTTTTAAGACAGTCAGAATTCTACTTGTTTAGTTTAATTATTGTCTCCAACACTGTCATGACAAAACTGTACCAACTCTTTCACAGTCAGTGCGAGAAGTTCCTTTAGCTCCTAATAAATGATGAAAAATTTGGCCACTTCTGAAATAAAGATGATACATTTACAGAGAAACTGTTGATTTAAAGTACCTTTAATCTTCATAAATAAGTGAAAACCAGAAGGTTATACAAAGCTGTCAGGATGGCACTGATGAATAGCAAATTCCCCCGTTTCTCAATTGCTGGCGGCGCCGCAGCCGCGAGGCTTCCCCGTATTGTACATCAAATCTGCCAACTCATTTCTGTGATTAAATATTCCATCAGTGTGGGCTAGAAGGCGGTAAAGCTTAACAAGATTCATAAGATGCACCACTTGAATACACATAACTCACTTCCTTGGATGGAGAGCACCCCGCATGCACAGGAAAATTAGAATGGAGTTAAATTACTCCGTAAGACAAGATCAATAGAGAAAGGAGAAGATCCCCTAATGCAATGCAAATCTAAGATATAGTTATGTCCTGACAACTTGAAGCAGACAATTAAAGTCAAATAGGGAGGAACGCAATGTAAATCAACCCTAAAACCTTGAAGATAATGGTAAACAGTAGGACCAGTGACATGATTGTTATAGCTCGGGGTTTTTTGGAGTGTACGCTTCTGTGAAGAAAAACCTTTATTAAGGAAACACATGACAGCTAAAAATGGAGACTCTGAGATGCACACCAGACACTATGGCAGGAAACTATTACTTGGAGACTGCAAAATACTATATATTTACAAAACACTATGGATTTTTCTTCCTGGGTAGCCTTTCTAAGTCTGTTTTTGTGCCTGAAATGCTCGTGCTGCAGTAAATTACAGCGCTCCGGCAGCGTGGCTCTTTAGCCGCGGTGGCGTTGGTGTGGATTTCCAGGGACACGTTTGGGAAGGGTCCTTTGGAGACTCCTGCTGCACTTGCAGGGCCTAGCAAGGCTCCCTGATGGCCACCGGTCCCTGCCCTTCCCACCTTTCTGTTGGGAAGTCCTAAAATGATATTTCAGAGAAAACTAAAGGATGTTATTTTCATTTATCATTCCAGCTTTTCACAGAACTGCACTTTCCTGTATATGACCATGGATAGGGAATTTTTGTGAAAATTGACTTATGTCTACACAGTCTCCCTCTAGTAAATACAAGCATACAATTTAAGGGGGTTTTGCTCCTTATGAGAAAGAAATGCTTAATGAAGTTATGATATCCATTTCTTATCTTGTCTAGTAAAATATTTCTTAAATTTTTAGGCAGGTCCTAATAAGAAAATTTGTAAGAAGCACTCACAAAGTCTTCATGGAAACTGGGATAATTTTTTTTCATCTATTTGTATATCCATCCAGTTTTAAATACATCCCATAGTTTTCCTGTATTTAAGCTAGAGACCGTTCTTTTCCCCATACACTCATTTATGGCTAGGAAAATACAGATTTGTGGCTGGGTTTCTTTACTAGGTATGCTCTGGTACTTTCTTTGTTCCTGTGGTTTGTTATAATATCATTTTCACCTGCTTATTTTTATATAGTGTATATTTTATCTGTAATACCGAGCCTTTCTTTCTGCCTCAGGCAGTCTGACAGCCAAGTTCCATGTTGTTCCTTTCAGTTATTGCAGATATTTTTGTTTTTCTCTTTTGGGTTTTGAAATGATGAATTTTTGAGCAATCTCTTGCACTCTCCTTATTGAAATATAGAATATTGTTGCACCTGTGTTGCTACAACAGATCAGTCCTGTAAAGCAGGTAGCTTAAGACATAGTAAGGTCATTTTAAAAGACTTTCTCATTCCTGGCAGAAAATGGTTTTGTTATACCTGTTGGAGAGGCTCGTTTTTGGCAGTTCCCAAATGCAAGGTGGGGAGAAAGATGTTACAGAAATTACCTGGGAATCTAGTGGATACTCTTTCAGAAAACAGTTGAATTCACAGTGAGTCACATGAAAAAATATTCTTGTCTGGTCATAACCAACAAACAATATTTCGGAAATTTCAAAATTTGAGTTGACAGTGGAGAAAGAAATGACTGAGTATTAGAGGTGAAGGACCATTAGAGCAAGTCATGGAACACAGCTCAGTGGAAAGCAGAAGATCCCATCCAATTTTTACTTGCTGCACTCTTATTTTCTCTGAATTTTATTAAGTTCTAGGAGTTTCAGGAGATAATTTCAAGTCATCCCACATAGCTGAGTAGTTGTATTCACTTTGTAAATAGTCTTAACCCAGTGAAGACTATTGTAAGCACCCAGTTTCTTGGGCAGTTTTTCCATGATCACTGGCAAAATTTTCCCCATCACCCAAAATCAAAGAGAGGGGAAGAGTCTGTGCATTTTTAACTGTTTTATAAGCCCTCAGAAGACAGAGAAGTTTTAGATGCCTGGGGCTTTTTGGCATGTTTGGATTTGGAAGCCAGCAGTATCCACCAACAATCAGATTTTGTAACAAACTTCTGTCAAAAATTTGTTCAAAAGTTTGGAATATAATGTTATATATAATTAAGAAGTAAAGAACTACCATAGCAATATCTATAAAACCATGCCCTTAAGTAAGAAGAATCCAGGGGAAGAGAGGATTCCTGTACACTTGCTAATACTAATTCTCTTTGTTCATGTCTTAGAGCATCTATTTCTGGAGTGTGAGAGCACCTGGGATTCATTTCATCTTTCTAGTGTTTCTCTTTGAATTTAAATGAGTCTTGCATAAGCTCAGCAAATACCCTAGAAACACTTCTCACTGAAGATGTTTGGAGTTTGTGAAGCTGAATTATATGCTTGCACAGCAATTCTAATCCTGGGGTAAAAGTTCACTGTATGGCATCTCTAAAGCAGAATTTTTGTAAAAGCTCTCTGTCACTAGATAGATTTTCCTAAATAAATATATTTGCATTAGTGTTCGATAAGCAGCTTAAATAGTTTCCTAACTACAGTTAAATAATTATTGTTTAATATTCCACCTGTGTTATATAGGTGCTCCTTTTCAAAGCATAAAACAAAGCTGTAAGTGTTGTTTCAAAAATCATAATGTTAAAAGTACCGTCATACAAATGAGGGCTTCCTAGGTAGATTAACACCACTGATGACACCTAATGCATTTCTAAAACTCTGTGGAGCTTTTACCAGCCATCATAGAGGAAATCCTGGTTTATGAAAGATGGATATATCCAGTAGAAAAATGGAATTCAGCATCTGCACTAGCTATTTACTAAAAAAGAAAAAAAATGAGGAATAATAATCCAGAATTAATTAGGCCTTATGCTACATTATAATGGGTTCTTCATTAAAATGTATGCCCTCATGGAAACGAAACAAGGCTTATTCAAAGATAATGCCAATGACTTATTTTTTTAAACATTAGTTTAGTGAATTGGTTATATATTTACATCTGGAGCAGGATTAACCTACACATATTCACCATTGTTTTGAAGTCTGCACATTTCAAAGAGATCACCACAGACACTGTCAGTATTGCCCTGTTAAAGGTGTTTCTCTTGGATGTATATCACACAGGATAGACTTAGGCTTTGATACTCTTCCTATGGGATCTCTAGGAGAAATTCCATAGATTTGATTATTCGATTGTAAATCTTCAACAGTAGATAGGGCTTTATGCCAGAAAGTAGGAAACGGTTAGGAAGGGAGTTTTTGCTTCTTCAGTGTAAAAGTTTGTGAATTTTGACCCCAGTCCAGTATGAAGGAACCATTTGATACTGGATTATGACGGATTTGTTCACAAACAGAATCTGTAAAACCAGGAAATCTGTACTTGCTGAAAGCTGGAGTTCTTTCAGAACAGGAGAGAGGATGTGTTTGGGGGTGGGTGGGTGGATCTCTTTGCTTGATGGTAAGATCTTGCTGAGATGTAGGTCTTCATCTGCTGAGCATGTTTCCATATTTCTCCTGATTTCACATAGTAGGTTTCCCTGTCTGTTTAGATATTGCTTAAATAACCCAAAGGAAAGCCTTCTGATCAAGCAGGAGCCGTACTGTCCTTTGTCATTGCATTGTTTCTAAGTTCTTGTGTTTGTTCAGATGTTTTTATTGTGGATATAACTGACCAAATTTTAAAGGGCTAAAAAAAGTTAAGTACTGTTCCTTACTCACAAAGAGAATCTTTAAGGAAAAATTGTGCTTGGACTTCTCTTATTTAAACATCATTCTGGTGCTTAGTGAAAATGTGTTCTATGGCCTCCTGCTTAGTGAGAGACCTAAAATTTGTTAGATGAATAAGGTGACAGCCTCCCCAGACTGTGTATGGTGTAGGTTTAGAGGCTGGATATAAATCTAGCTGTTTCAGAGCTACTGGTCCTGTCTCACCAACTCCTTGGGCAGCACAGGTGAGCCTGGGTGGGCACTGCCTGGGCCTGAGCCAAGGCTGCAAGATGCATTTTTAGAATAAAACTGGGGCTGTAATCCAAGTACCAGCTATGGATAGATGTAAAAAGCACTTGCTTAAGAATCTCTCAGAGGAAAATTTAAGACAAAATGCAAGGTCATCACTAAAACATTTGTTTGTTCAGAACTGGGTGGGATATTTGCAGTGCTAGATAAGTTAATAGCAGTTATGTGGAGGAATAAATTCCTCTGATTAGAAGAATAACCAAGTTAGGAAGATCCATGTGTTTGGATGGACAGTCAGGCAGACAAACTATTCTGAAATGTAAAGTAATAAAGTAATATAGGAAATGTAAAGTTAATACAGTTAAATGGAATGGAAAACAACTCTGCTCTGTGTTAAACCTTGATTACATCTGTAAATTAATGCTAAAGCAGTTTAAGATTATGGTTAATTGTATTCTAAACATATTGCTAATGTTTTCTTTTCCATCTTATGCATTTTTTTCCCATTTTGGGCATTGGATGACAAGATCCCCAATATGCACTGTAATTGCATTTCATAATACTTATTGAGAGTAACTTTCAAAATACAGAGCTTTCATTCATTTATTTGTTATGGAGGTTGCTGAGAGGGGGCTGTGCTTTACAAGCTTTACAAGCTCTGTTGGTTTGGTACTTTCAGATTTTCTTTGGGAATCTCCAAGCATAGAATTGCTTCCAGTAAAAGTGAGTGCTTTGGAAAGTTTGGAAATATCGCATTACCATTTTTGTAATGGTTTTTCATGCTCCTGAAATTCTGGAACCTGTCTGGGCTAGGGAAGAAATAGACTAGCTAAAGCCAGGATTATGCATGATGATTCAATTTTCAGTCTTTTATATTCTCAGCTTGTCATTTAGAATAGAATTTTATTTATAAGTTAGAACCGGCATTCACAGGTGTAAGCAAAGAGAGCTGAGGGATTAGTAATTTGCATCTCTGCATCTAATTGCATTAGATTTGCATCTCTGTCTTATAGATTTACTGAAATAGGTAATTTACACAGAAAATAGTGTCTTGACACAATATGAGAGGATAAAGCATAAACACATCCACTTGTAATCCCTGCTGGGCCATGTTGAAACTGTAGTGTTTGTGCTTGGGCAGAAAGGCTCCAGTTTCATTTATTCTGTGATTCTTTTCCTATTGCAATCTTTATTCAACAGGCAGACGTATGAATGCAACCCATTTTAGTTATCAGTAGAACATGAATGCATTTTGTATATTCTCAAGTATCTTATTTCAAGAAGAGTATAATACCAGCTCAGAGTTTACTTCAGAAGTTTATGCTTCAGAATTTCTCTCATGTTTGTTTCTCAAAGTTGCAGGTTAACCAAGAATAGCCATCATTTACCTGCTTACCTACTGTGTCTGCTAGAGGACCTAGAAAGATTAAGAATAAAGATTGAATTTTTCAAAAGTCCTGAACAACTTCAGTGGCACTCATGCCCCAGTGTAAAATAATGACAATGAATGTCACAGAATATTAGTTTATGTGCACCTGAGGTTGCAGAGAGAAATCTCATAGTAAACATATTTTGCCGGAAATCCTGATGGTACCACTCCATTTTTTTCATGACTACATAGTGCCTGTCCAGTGTTTTAGACTTTTCTGGTGACAGTGTGTGGATAAGAATTTACACTTGGATGCCAATGATAAAGTTCACTAACAAGCACAGATAAACTCTCTAAGCATGGTGCAGATTTTGGTACAAGTACCAGGTGAGTTTGTGCAATTTAGTTGCATTTTAGTTACCAGACAAGGAATGCCTGTGGCTGATTAATCATTTTAAAATTGGTTTTGGAAAGGGCAGTTTGCTGCAAGTGCTTTAGTTTGTGAATGGAAACATTAGATAAATTGTTCCTGCAATGCAGCCAGTCTATGGGAAGGCTGGCTAGTTAATTAAATTAGGAACAAGTCAGTCACACTGTGTGTTTTTAAGCAAGCAGGAGAAGGAGAGATCCCTGTTGCTGTGGGATGAGTTATACGTCCTATGGAGGGAAGAGGTGGGGAGAAGGGGATTTGGGGGGCATTTTCTCATACCAGAGCTGCAAACTTCATTGCTTCTCTGATTTTTACTTGCATAATAATGACCCCTTCCAATCCCAGTTTGTGATGGCATCCTAGATACTGCACCTGACTGAGTGGGGAGAGAGATCTGTTTCCCAAAAGCTGGGAAATGGATGATGGAGTTGGCCAGCAAAGAATAATTGGAAGGGTGACTTACAGATGATGTTGGCTGTAACATTCATTGCTGTGCCCTGAACCCGGGCCTCAGTTCATTGGGTGTTTTGGGGACACTCTAAGAGGGGTGATAAAAAAGAAATATCCACTGTGCTTAGAAAAGTGATGGAAAGGAAAATTAACATCTTAAATAGAATTTTTGGTTGGAGAGATCCCAGGAAATATCTTAGAGACACATACCTTCACTGCCTCTTTCTTTGGTGTGGTTTTTTCCTCCCTCTATTTTTAACAACATATATCAGGTTATATGCAAGGCAGGGACTTACTACCTGAGTGTATGTATGGAGCACAGAGTCTCATTACCAGCAGCAAGCACACCCAGGCTGTTCAATAATTGAATGCATTTCAGGTTTGCTGTCAGAAGGCAATATAGAAATGGGTTTGGACTTTGGAAAATCACCTTTAGACATCAACTACATTAGATTCCCCTCCTTACCCTCTCGTTTAAGTAAAACTAAATATAAACTTTGGTGGGATTAAACATAGGTTTTGTTTGTATTTTTAACACATTAGAAGAAAGGAGGAGTGTGGTTTGGGGTTATGCTACTTTATTCCTTGTTCATAATGGATGAAACAATCAGTGTATCAACACAACTATCCATGAGTGGTTGTGTTAAAATCCAAAGGATATTATTCAATTTATAGAGATCCCAGATAACTGAAGGCCCTCGCAGAGCACTTCTTTTGGAATTAATAGCATATTTAAAAGCATACTAAGTCTGTGTAGTTTGACTATTGATATTGAAGGGCTAAGAGAGCACTTAACTACTATTATGTATTCAAGAGAGAGGCTGTAGAGGCTCTCTTTAAATTCCCTAGTCAGAAGGGACAATAGACGCTAACATACACTACTATTGCACAACAGGAGCCTTTTATTAGGTGCTTCTGATCCATTTCTGTGAGACATTTTGAAATAATCCATCACAGAACAATATTTCAGACCAGAACAAAAATAGCGCTATTTCTCTCTGAAAATGCCAATATTAAATTACACTTTTAGAACAGCAAATCAAGAGCAGACATGGATTGCTTATGAAGATCCTTGATACACTTGCAAATGTCCTGATTTGTTCATGAGAGATTCAGCTTTACGGTTTTCTTCATGCATGGAACACCGAAGTGTTTAGGAATAATAGCTGTTGCAAAAGGCACAAAGGAAAAGAGTGATCAGAATGATCCAGACTAACTCAGGGAGCCCTGGCTATCATCCAGCTGGACTGGGAGAAAAAGAAAATGAAAAAACAAGCACTGAATTCAGTAAAGAATGTATTTTTAAGATTTAGATTAGGCTCTTAAAATAACAGTTTATAATAATGTAGGCAAACTGAGACACAAATTTATTCACTTTTTCCTGTGGCTTTGTTTGGATTTCTTTGTTTGTAAATAGTATTATAGAATGGATGAACTGGTACTTAGTTGTGAGAGGCAGTAAGAAGCTCCTCTTGGTAACACAATAGAAAAAATATGTGTAAAGAGCAGCTGATTTCCCTGCAAAGCTGAGAGTACATGGATTAGAGTAATGGAATCATCACTAAATCTCTTGTATGTAGGAAGTTACCTAGTTCCTGTATTACAAACGCTCATTTTAGCCACCTGTGCACTAAAACCCAGTGCAGCCCAGCGCTGGGTATTGAGCTGATTAATTCCTGCCACTGAAAATGCTTCTGTGCTTATTACCCTCGTGGTGAAGGCAGCAGCACTGTCACCTCCCAGTTCTTCAAAGAGCTTTCTGTGAAGCTGTGCTTCCTTAGGATTCCTGGAGTGAGAGGAGAACATTTCCCCCCCGTGTCTCACTTTGTTATGTTCCAGGGAAAACCCTCAATAAGTAATGTCTGTCCTCTTCTTTTCTGTAACTGCCCCCCCAGATTCTCAGAGAATAAATAACAGCACTGTGAATTGGGAAGCTTTGGTTCACAAGCCAGGGTGCTCATGCCATGTGTACAGTGAGGTGCTGCATTGCAGGCTCAGGTTCTCTGCCATGGTATAGAAACTTTAAACCATTGCCAGGAAATGTTTCTAGAAGTTCCATCTCTTTCCCGTGACAGGAGACAGCTGTGCCCATAATCCAGGCCTTGCACCGCTGCTAATTTTGCACCAACAGCATGATTTTAGCTATGTGATTATTTCTGCAGAAAATGTTACTTCAATTTATACTTCCTCAAGCAACGCCATGAGAGATTCCAACTAATTGTGTAAATTCTTTTAAACTAATTGCAGATCTTTACTTCTAAGCTGCCTGTAGTGCTGGCTACACAGTGGTTCCAGTTAAAAGCTATTTTTAACTGAAGGGGTTTTAAAATCCTTTATAATTTAGTGGCTGACTCCACATGTTGATCCTCGGTGTTACTTCTTAGCTCTTTGAGTATTTGAGAAATGCAGTGATTTTTGTAGCTATGTTTTACACGAGGCAGTGAGCGCCCTGTGCAGCACCACGAGTACGTTGGTATTTCTGTAGATTAGTTTATATGCCTCGTGTAAATAACTGTACACAAAAAGCCTATTTTTGAAAGCATGAAAAAATGAGGGAAAATGCATTTAGTCAGAGATCTTGAAACCACTGGGAACTGAATTTCAAGTATTCTAAAAATATTAATGACTGCACATCACTTTTTTTCACAGCCCTGAATATTTTTAGAGTAATTATTTCTCAAAATAACTGTGGTGCCTCAGCAAAGGACCTCATCAAGCAGTACGTTCTTAATCATGGGCTGGAGGAGAAAACAGTGGAGGAAGAGACGGATGAGTGGGAATAGCCTTTGATCTTGGAAAGTCTGGTTTTGTCCCTGCTGCCAGGCAGCATTCCGGGGCTGAGGGCTGGGTCTCAGCAATGTCCCTGCCCCCAGGCTCAGTGTCCCCTCTGCCACTGCTCCCTCAAAACTTTTTATTAAAATCCTCTTTCTTTAAAAACCCCCAGGTCCTTTATTCCATCACACTAGAATTTAATGTTCTGGAGGAAAAATAATACTTTTATTTCCCCATTGGGGAACTTACAGATTGTTTCTGTGTTCTGAGGTTTATCCAAGATCTTACTGTAAATAATTCAGTCTTCCCTCAGTTGTATTAATTGCAATTTAAATATTTTTAATACCAAAATTAGATGCAGAAGAATTAATCTTTTTTTACTAAAGTCGATTAAAAAGTTCAATATTTTTTCTAACAAAATCTAATAATAATGTTTTAGTTATCAGTATTAATTTTATGTACAAATTCAAAGGCAGATTGTCAAAATATAATTAGAAGGCTCTGTGCAAGAAATTAAATACACTCTAGTAGCACAGATGAAAAAAGCATCTGTTTTGAAGTACTTTAATTAGAAATTAGATGACTAGAGTAGGGAAAATTAGATGTGTATGAGATGAAATCAGAAAAAATATAAGAATCTTAGCTACAGAGAGTAGGAAAATACCTATGGAGCATGGAGGAAGCCAAGTGTTATCTAGGATTTATGGTGAATAATGTAAATAAACTGTAACCTTTGATTTATAAAAATTTTTTTCTCTATTTTCTAGACATACTTGAAGTCATTATAGTTATAATATTCTTAAAACCAAGTGAAAATGACTGATTTTCTTAATGCGTTTCTCTCAGCTGGATGAATGCCTCTGGGTCTTCGGCTCGCTTTCATTTTCAGGCTTGTGCAGTAGCTCAAGTTTTGAAGCATCTGTGATGTTAAATTCATCCATATTCCAACGTGCACATTCCTGGGGTCAAACGAGTGTGTGGATAGGGGCTGTTCATTTCATAACCCGAAAGTGCTGCTCGTAATTAGGATCTCAATAGGTGCATGTTTGTTTGCCAGCTTCCACAGGAGGACTGGAGGCTGAGAGAGACATCAATATAGTCAATGATGTGTTGTCTTAAAGTAAGGGGGCAAATTAGCTTGTTTTATGTTTTATCTTTTATATTGGTTGTGGATGGCTCGAAAAAAGGAAACATCTCTAAATCCTGTTAGTTAAGGGTGTGCTATTTTCTGGGAAGGTCAGGAGCGTAGTAATTAATGACATTTCCAGTAGTCTTAGTTAAATTGCATAAATTACAAAAAATATTTTATTAGTCTTCATTATTTCCAGTATTTCTCCTTCAAGTGCCAGCTGCAAGCAACAATCCAAGAACTGGTTAATGGCATAAAATTTTTTTAAAATTTTGAAAGAACTCTGGCCTGGTGAATGGAAGTCGAGAATTGCTCCTGTAACACTGTGGAACACGTGCCTACCATTTGTACTTAATCCTGTCCTTCCAAACACATTGGACTCAACTCAGTGCAGTTCCACTGCATGTCAGTGAGCAACGTCTAAAGTTTCACAACTCTCCATAGAGATTTGATGGGTTTGAATTGTGTGATTCACAAATCCTGGCAGCTTGAAGCATGTCGGTGTGTGTACACAAAATCCTGTGTGTGTATGTACAGATATGTGCACTTATATATCTGCAAAACCAGATGTCTCATGTCCTACTTTTCCTGCTGGACTGTATTCCAGAAGTGCAGAAGTTTCTTTCCTAGTTTGAAAGTACAGTTATTTCTACCTCTGATCAATGTTCAATTTGTATTCAGCTAAGACTGCTAAAATACAATTTTAAGGAAAACTGAGGTGTTTTATATAAGTTCTTTTAAAAGGTAAAAGGGAAATAACCTTAAACTTGTGTCATTTGTTCAAAATGAGCATTGCAAAAGTGTTGGTTTAAATTGATTTGGTTATTGCTTTTATTTTTATTCCTTTGGGGAAAAAAATTTTTTGTTTTATCTGGTTTTGTTCTTAATCCTGAACCCAGTTTATTTGCTGGAAAGTAGCTCATATTTGTGCATTTCTCTGAGCAAAAAATACTGAATTCAGATCTGTCAGTGATCACTTAGTGATAATGGGAGTGAAGTAACCCAGGTCGTTCTGGCCTGATGTCCATCCTGGGGATGCTGCACGTGGTTTTCCTGCGGTGTTGGCTCGAGGAGCCTCGTTCCAGCCAGGGCCAGGGAGCTGAGGAGGCAGCAGCAGGGTGGGGAGGGTGGGTGGGTGCTCCCACGGGCAGCAGTTTTGGGAAAGCAGGGTGAGAGGGAGAGAGAGCAGCTGGGCGAGGCACCAGGGCTCGCGGTTCCCACGGGATGACGGCGGTGTTGGTGTTTGGGGGCATGTCTGTGTTTTGCTTTTTCCAATGTCAAACTGTGTTTATTGGGGCTCTTTCTGCTTTGAAGTCAAAGGACAAAAAGCACCGCTGGTTCAGTGCGCTGCTCCGGTTGTGACTTGATTTCTGTTTTGAGATAAAAATTGAGGTTTAGTTGAAGTGCTCCAAAACCAGATACCACTCTCTCTCTCTTTCTTGTAGGCAGGGTGCTGCTGTGCCAGGCAAACCAGGAGGGATCTCCCGTGTACAGTGCCCCCAGTTCACTAGTATACACATCCACAAGTAAGCTAGTGTTATGGCTCGTTTTCTGTTCTGTTTTTGTGACAAAAGCACATTAATGTGAATTAAGCCCCCTAAAAATGTTAACTTTCCCAACAGCTCTTGTTAAGGTAAATGTGGTGTTTATAAACATATGTAAGTAATGTCAACAGATAATTCAGTGTTTTCAGTTGCATCTTTATTCTCAAAGTATATTTTATTTTAAAAAAAAAGAAAAAAAATTGCCTATATTGCGATGTTGTACAGAAATGATCAAAAGTTCTACAGTAACAGTGACAGTTTTTGGAATCCAGTACTGTTGCGTGCTCTGCATTTCATGTAGATGTTTTTTCTTCTTCTGTCCTGCTCACAACTGTGATTTAATACACAAAACGTTGTTATCATGCCACCATTTGATTGGGTCAGGAAGCAAGTAGATATGAAGTCTTTTCTTACAGAAGGAAAGCCTGTATGAAAGAGGGTATTTTGAGGCATAAAAAGCTGCCTTAATAAAAAGAGCAGAGACAAGATGATGGATGCTGCCATCAGCCATTTTTCTGTACAAAACTTTGGACTAGAGATGTGTCCTCTGAAATTCTGAGCAGAAACCTCTTCTGAGAGTGTTTCAGATTGGATTGGTGGTACCACTGATGCTCATTCTGGCATCTGGTGGGATGAGAAGGCTGGAGCTGAATGCAGGAGCAGTAACTGCTGCTCGCAGCATCCCTGGCTCTGTGTTCATTGTAGTGTCTGTGAAGAAAATACATGGTTTGATTTAACACCGTTATCAGATATGCTCTTTATGAAGATTGTATTCAATCTAGAATGCAATTTTACTGTCTTAGAGCTTATCTAGACTACTAAAATAATTATTTTTTAAATGAAAACCGGGAATTAAGACAAAAGAGTTCCACAGTGATCATCTCTACAGTCATGTAATTCTCTTATGTCAAATGTTATCAATGGCATCCTTGGAGCTGCTGCTTCTCCAGGATACAAATGGGATCTCCTTTAAATCAGGAGTCTGGAGTCTACAAATGCATAGTGAACTAACCAAATGTATCAAGTGTTTTAAATTGCAAATTAAATTGTCAGTTAAGTCTGCGTTTGCTTCCAGGTGCTCCAAGAATATTTTCTAATATGTCACCATTTCCTAGCAGTGGAGTTTTTTTTTTACTTCTTGTAGTAACACAGAGATATGGAGTACTTACAGTTTAAATTAATGCTCCTTTTGGACGTTTTTAGTGCACTCCTTTTTGACAGACAATTGTTTTCCTAGACAAGGATCCAAATATTTCACTCATCTCACTATTAGGGAGATTCTCTTAGAGAAGAGGGGGCAGTGTTTCATATAATTTTCTGAAAATTGCTCTTCTCTGAAAGCTTTTCATAAGTTTACTCTGTTTCTCCTATTGCCTCACTGAGTTGTACCCCAGGAATTTTATTTCTGGGATTTCTGTTTCAATCAGATGGTACTTCCACTAATGTTGTTTCCCTAAAGAGACACTGTGAGCAAACTGAGCTCTGAACTTCACTGTTTCCATTATGTCTCCTGAGTCAGTCCCATTGAAAAATCTTATTTTGCAGTGGTGCTCCTTGAATAATGATATCCTAACAAACACCTGTTTGTTTTCAATTATGCCAAATACATAAATAAACGAGCTTTGCCTATCTGCCTCCCACTGGGCTATGTGTAATACACAGTTTCATAACAGACATTGCTGGTAGCCCTTGCAGTAGAAATTATTACACTTTTGTTGAATCTGTGTGCCAGCAAGTCATGATTTTTCCTCTGTTATGTATAGAATTTCCTCTTGCCAAAATGCAGTTTCCCCTACAGGGTCACAACTCCTAGTAACACAAAATTACTACAATTACTAAGTATTGTAATTAGGTTTTTTTATTTCTCCTTATTACAAAACTTTCAATAAAGATGTAAAATAGCTTCATTTCTGTAGGAAATTCCACTAGAAGTGAATAGAAATGAAGGTTGATGTTCTTCTCATTTCTTTTATTAGTTTAAAGATCTTCTGTATTCCATTTTTATGCCCGTTTGTAATATTGAAATTATAACTGATAAGTCAACATTAGTGTCTAGGAGATGAATACTTGTACTATTATCATTCCATGTAGACAGCAATATTGCAGCCTTCCTTTTTGAATAATTTGTTAATCGTTTATTCTGTTACTGCTGATATGGTAACTGTGTGATATTTTACAACCGCTTACAATGTGAGAATTAAGAGGTTTTCAATTTGTAATTGTTTTAACAGAAGGGAAAGAGTCTGCTGAGATTTTTCTAAAGCCATCTGAGATACTTGAAGTTCACTGAGTGCTAATGGCATTTAGGAATTTTCAGATATTTGGAGGAGGATAGTCCCCATTTTTCAAAGTGCTGTCTAACTTGACTGTTCATCTTTTGCTCCAGAGTTGTAAGGCATGGAGGACTGGAAGATGGCTGTAAGATATATTCTGTTTCTTAACTTGGCTAGCTTGGTTTCTCACTGAACCTCTTGGTTTGTGATTGTACTGGCCACTGGTAGTCTCTGATGACTCTTAGCACTATTTTACCCGCTGGCTCTCCAGAAAGCAGACTGCAATTCTTGGACCTACTCTTTCCCTTCTGATATTTTATTTCTCCAGGATTTATTTTATGTATCACACTATGCATTTCCCAGCACAATGATTAGTTACACCTCTGAATATGTCAGGAGATGGAAACATGGCTCTGCTTCCCTCCATCACTTCTGGCCCTTCGCATAATACAGAAAGAAATGAGCTGTTTCTTCTGCAAGCAGTGGAACAAATCAGCAGCAATAGTCTCTCATGCCTCATCTGTTCTCTTATGCGGAAGGAGAAGATGGGACCCGGATCAGTTTTTCATTTGCACATCCATTGTTGGAATAGATAATTTGTTGCATAGAGAGCCGGGTTTCAGCGTGCCAGTGTGTTCCCATCCCTGGCTGGGACAGGTGCTTTGAATGGCTGAGACAACCACGACCAGGAAATCCGGGCAGGAAACCTTGGCTGCTGTAGCTTCCCACAGGACTGGCATCTCCGGGGCATAACGGGTACAGCAGATTGCAGTTAAATCCTTCATCGTTACCGTAATGCAGAATGCAGACAAGTATCGAAAGGAGTTACATCCGGCAAGGAATGACTGCAGCTCACCAAATCCCCGTGAGTCAGCACTGACTGGAATCTTCCTGGAGGCCCAGGATATCTAACTGAAAGTAAATGAAGCAGTTTGGCTGCACGTAACTGACAGTCTCTTTTTGCCCTCACTTCTTTAGAATAGTTGCTTCCACAGGGAATTTAAAATCCTGAAGAAATTTGTATCTACTGGTAAATAAGAAACATATCAAGAATAATTTTGGAACTCTTCCATGTTGAAGCCACATGAGTAGGATCCATGAGAATGTTAAGACCCTGATGGACAAAAGGAAAATTCAAAAGAAGTAGTTCTGTCCCTGAATGTCTGTATCACTGTTCTGCCAAGGACAGTAACACAGCTGGGTATGTATGGCTCAAAAACGCAAAATTACAAATCTGAATTTACACAAGGACTTTTAAAGACTGTTTTGTGCCTATTTTCCCCATTTTTCTATAATGTAGAAGTGCCTGAAAATGTGAATGAAGTAGAAGCTCCGGAGAGCCAAAGCACGGGGAAGAAGGAAGATACGAAGCTGTAGAATTGTAAAGTAATTCGGGTTGGAAGGACCAGGCTGCACCAGGGCACCTCTAAGGATGGAGGCTGCACAACCTTACGGGGTCGTCTGTTCCAGGCACTGAATGTCCTGGCGGTGGAAACCTCTCTTGTTGCAAGTCATGTTTGTTGTCCCCTGTCTTCCCAGCGTGTGCCTTCGTGACGAGCCTGGCTCTGTTCCCTCGATGATGTCCCTGCCCTTTGTGGCAGGGTATGGAAGAGGAGGTGCGTTTCCAGTAGAAATCCTTGTGCTCTGGCCTGGCTCCCGGCGCTCCTGGGCTCGCCCAGCCCTTGCCGGTGTGGTGAGGCAGCAGCCTAAATCCGTGCATCCCATCCCTCAGGAATGCCCAGCTCTGCCCACCCAGGCCCTGTGGAAGGCAACGGGAGACAGATGGAATTTAAAATTTAAAGGGAAGTTCAAAGGCAGCTGAATAGCTTTTACTCTCTAAATCAGCACTTTGCTCTCTGAAACTTTTGGGCTTTATTTTAGCTCCAAGTAAGCATAAAGAGACTCGAGTTATTGAGTGTGTAGCTACTAGTGGATTTTGCTGAGCACATATTGAAGGGACAGTTCACTGTTAGCTCCATGGGTAGCTCACATGTATGGTAAAATATTTTCAGTTTCTCCATGCCTTTGTTCAGAATGATGTGCAGATGAACACCTCTATTTCCCAAATGTTTAGCATGCCCATAAAAGAGAATTTTGCCTTGACTTCAATGAGTACATTTTAAACTGAAGTCAATTTTGGCTTAGATTTCCTAAATGTTAGGGTGGTTTCATCTTCAGTAAGCCTGCTTATCAGCTCCTAAATAAATCTTTCATACCGCAATCAAGTGATAGAGTTAAAAGAAGAAAAATATGAAAATGCAAAATCCAATATTAATTCGTTTTATTTTATCATACTCAAGGGCAAATGAAGTTGATGACCCATTTTTTAATTGATGTATCGATTACAGTTTTGGAAGAAGTGGTGGTGGAATTCAGCAAAAATGATTGAGGTGGTACAAACGCTTATAAATCTGTCCCACATTGTTCATGTTCTTTAATTGTAATTGTCTGATAAAACTTCCATCGGTTTCTGTAATTAACCTAATGGTCTAAATGAATTTCCAGATCACTGGTTATTCATTTCAATATAGAAAATGCCATTACATTGAGTTTAATTAATACTAAGTAAGTTCACAGTCCATTGTACCAGAATGTACAGAATGTATTAGAATAGTTTTTTATTGTTTTAACTGTTTAAAGTATGAATATTCTTTCCTCTCATCTTGTTTGTCCCATTTATGGACTTGAGTGTTCATTTTCCATTCACACTAAAATAGCATAAGCCCCTTACAATTAAAATATTTAAAACCCAATGCTCTTCAAGCTCGCATCCTCAAAATATCAGTGTAGATGGTTTTTTGTATTTGTTGTTTCAACTATTTTTAAACAGAATTCAGTCAGTGCCAAACTCATAATCCCATGATATGCCCTAGAACATCTTATTTATCTTGATATTCCTTTCACAGAAGTACATATGACAGATAAGCACTCACCAGAGAATACTTGTGCCTTGCATCAGACAGATATTAAAACAATAAACTATGTTGCCCTGGGATTTTAGCTTATGAGCGACCAGGAAACAACAAGGCAAAGATGAGATGTTTTTGAAAGGTGGGAAGGCAGTTCTCTTGGAAAATTCCCTGGAAACCTTTGGTCCTGTAATATTTTTGACAAGAAATATTTTTAATGCTAAAGTTGAGATTTTTTTAAAGCAGATCAGGAAAACACACTTCATTCCTTCAGAGCAGACATTAGATATGTTCCAAAATTATCCCAAAATTCCTATTACCCCATGCATTATGTGCTAGGAGAGAAGGAAAATCTGTGGCACAAGCATAAAATATTAATTACATGATATGGGAATTTTGTTCCCTATTAAAAATATCAGTACTTACATATAGCAGACATATGTCCTAATTTTAATTTTCTTTTTCCTCTGTATGTTTTGTTTTAATTCATAGATGGAGGATGGTTCAGGATCTTGCTTATAGAATAAATAGGGAAAATCATAAATATACATTTTATGTTTATAAAGACCACATTAACAGTAGGATTTAGTGTAATTGAGGACTCATTGTGCTACAGAAATGAACATTAAGTCAAGCCTGTCTATACAGTATGTCCTTGCTTTAGAAGTAGGTTACTTGGCTTAGGAATATTAGTAAACCACCTAAAAAATGTTGCATGAAACTATTTTCATGTTTCTTGTTTCAGTGAAGACATTCCAGGTTTTATTTTCCTGTGGCGTTACTAATGGATTGAAGGAAGACCTTTGACATTTCTATTATGTTCTGGGATATTTTCAATACCAAGAAAATTACACAGGGAAAATAGAAATTTTCAAAAGATGATTCAAAGTGCGCTTCTGAGCCAAATCATTAGTGGGAGCATTCGGTTTGGAAACCTTGATTCCGTTGATTTTGTCAGGTTTAATCTGTTGCACACATGTAATTACCTGAAAATTACACTGTAATGATGGCAGTTTGCTGCCACTCCAAGCAGCTGCAGGGTGGGTGCTCCTGGCACTTGTTGTGTCCTTATCTGGGTTTTGTATGTCAGTCGTGACTGACCTCATTCAGTCCCAATGGACATATATTGCAATGGCATCAATGATTAATTTGCTCTGATTTTATTGTTGTGGTTTTTCTTAATTTAACTGCTTGCTAGGCTTGCCATTTTGAATTAGAATATGGGTCAGGAATAGTTTGAAAAATGAGTATTCATATGGTATAAATAATTTGCCAGCACTACAGTATCTCTGAAATGAATGCAGGAAGGTTCTGGAAACTAAATTTTTAATTAGTCTGTTTTCTCTTAGGCTAAATTGGAATGGCAGGTCACTCCATCACTGATAAAATATATATCAGTGGATTCTATTTACACATTGGTGGTTTTGTCTACTTTTTTATTGCTTCGTAGGAAACAGGTAGAGCACCCCTGCAAAGGAGGCTGTGATTGAGCCAAACTCACCATTGCAGGGCTGCAGTTCCTGACTGAGGGTGCAAAAATCCTGCCGAAGAGAAATGTCCATACAGCTGAGAAGAGCAATCACCTATATCATTTCCAGGCTACAAAAACCTTATTACTGAACATTTAGGGGTCAAACTGTCTTTTGATGTGCTTCCTGAATTAATTGCCTTTATATAAGGAGAGAATCACCTGGTAGTAACCAGGAAAATGTGCCCAGTGCCCTTCCTGTTTGTATGTTAAATACAGTGGATTTAAGTGAAGGCTTAAAGAAAAAAAGATATCAATAGTAACTAGGAAGGGAATGGCTTTCCATAATTCCCTCCCCGATGTACACAAGTGGAGAAAAATATTGATGTAATCTCATGTGGAAATGTCTTTAGAAGGTTTTTAAACACTGTTCTGGCCCATTGCGTTGGGCCTTGCTTTGATACAGGATAACACCACTGATTTTCAAGTGACATAAAGATAGTGCACAATTTAAAAAATTAAAAACACATTAAAAAATGTGTTTGTATGCATTGCATTGTATTCTTGATTTAAGTATCATCCTGTTTTTAACTGTAAAGTCAACCTCTTTGGGTTTGTTGGTTTTCTTTTCTAGTGTTGCCTGAAATTCTTCCTACGGCATTTTTGATGTTCTGTATCAGTATACATTGTCTTTCTGTAACTATTTTCAGGATAACTCTCATTTTACCTCCTGTCTCTCCATGTTTTAAATGATGACTTGTAAGTCATCAGTAAGATACAGCGTGTGTGTCCAAAATCTGTAAACGTGGCTTTCATTTCACTCCCACAAATGTGTTTTAAGGGCCTTGCTGTTTACCCTCTTTCCTCTGCTGGTCTGTTTAGTGCTGGAGCAGCGTGTCTGAACTAGCAGGCTCAGGAGTTTCGGAACGAGAGACACGTCCTGAATTGTGTCACTGACTTTTTTTTCCACTTACACAAAATCCTACGTGTGGGTAGTGGGAGATAGCTGGAAAGATAGTAAATTGTGGAGAGTATCTCTGTCCTTTAGTTCAAATAATAAAAATTGTGTGGGGCCAAGGACAGCTGGGAACTCAGGTGCCTTACGTTGGTGTTCTGCTGGTGGAGACACAGCACTTGGCCACTGGCAGCACTCGTGACTAACCCATGATTTAGGGCAATGGGACCATTTGGACTTGCTCCTCTCAGAATGCAGCTAAATAGTGCGAATTGCATTTAGTAATTACATTTACTGTGTGCCTCATATCCACATAGTGAGGGTTACACTCAGTGCTGTTCTGCATCGTGCCCTGGGACGCAGCCGTACATCAGAGCCCTCAGGGCACAGCCCTGGGTGCCACCTTCCGAGGCCTCCCTGGCTCTGCATCCCGTAACTGCTCTGCTGCATCACTCGTTTTTAGTACCAGACACGCAGTGTTCACTGTACACCTCAAACCATCCCGTCTGTCACATAACAAACTCTTAATTTTGTGCTTTTCAGCTTAGCCTGTGAGATTTGGTTTCAAATAAAGGCACACCTTAGTGTCACTCTATTTTGTGATGGTTGTTATTGAATCATGGCTCTTAGAACCATGCTGTGTACAGCAAAATTCAACCAGAATTTCACAGATAGTAAGTGATTTTTAGGAATTAACATTTTTAGTATCATTATGACTTTGCAGGTGCAGTTCTTTGTTCAGACAATTTTTCCATTATGGCTTGGATTAGGTTAACAGCTGGGTTTTTCTTCTATTACTTCCTGCCTAAATTGCTCCCAGTGCATTCTGGCAATGCTCTTTTTACAATTTAATAATTCTGTTGAGCTTTAGGAATTCTCATGTCACCTAAACAGTATTTTTTGTCACTAAATAATTACCTTTCATAAACATTCAAATTAGTAAATTTTGTCATCTCTTTATAGCAGTGCTACTCTTCATCCAGCTTTCCACAACCATGACTTTTTTCCTTTGTCTCAGAAATGGTACTTTGTTAGACACAGGGGATTTCTTCCATTTGCTTGAAACTTATAGCTGTCCAGTAACTGAGAACACCAGACAAGATATTGATCACTTTGATCATCTATATTTGAAGATTGTTCTTTAATTTAAGATCAAACATTTCTTCTCTGATCTCTACTGTTTCTTTTCCTTTATGGCCTGGATGCTTTTTTACCTCCTGAGCTTTCTATTCTTTTTTAGTTGTTCCCTTTGTGAAAAGCCAACTATACTTTATACCTCAACTATTTGTAATTTCAGCTATGCAGTACTGTCATTTTGATTTTAAATACATCATAAGTAATTTCACCACCAGTTATAGCTTTTTTTAAAAAAAAAATTCAAAGGTGTAGGTTGGTATCATTACATAGCTTTACAAAAAGAGTTCCCACTCATCTTAGCTTTGTATCCCTCCATGTCCTCCATTTTCTTCAGCTCGTTCTTGGAAAACCCTTGGTGTCTTAGGGTGACGTCAGGTGGCTGCATGTGCACTGCAGTTAAAGAAGGGTGAGGAATGAGGGAATTTCTGATAACCACAGAATCTCTAAATGGCTGAATCTGAGCGGCTGAGCTTGGAAGGAGAACATATTGTCCACCCCCTGCTCCAGCAGCAGAGCCTCGAGCAGTTTCTCCAGGACCAGGCTCAAACAGCTTGTGTCTCCAAGGATGGAGATTCCCAGCCCACGGGGCACCTGTGCCAGTCACCCTCACGGGGAAAAAGCTTAGGCAGGAAGATGAGACAGTGCCCAGGCTTGGGCATCAAGATTTTGCTCAGAAGGTTGTAGATGAATGGCATGTCATGGCAGCAGCATACGGAGAAACCAGTGGTGGATTGTTTACTGGGACATGAGAAGAGATGAAACAAAAAGAATAGTTCCATCTAGACTTAAAATAATTACAAAGAAGTCAGTATATAGAAGTCACTGAAACAATAGATCAATTACATCTGAAAGCAACTTTAAGATAACTGTTCGAACAAAACTTTTCATTTGGTTAAGTGTCTTCCTATAACTTAACATAGGAATAAGCACATTAAATGGTAGGTTGCTCTTTACTGAAATATTTAGTTTATGGGGGTTTTTTGTGTGCATTTGATTATAGTTTGGTATGGAAAAATCTAAAAATCTGATTCTTCCCATGTCTGAGGCTGAAATATTTGAAAATAGTGTTTCAAAGCACTTGTCTGCCCCTTTCTAGAAACATTTACGTCAGTAAAAAAAGTTTCACCAAATTTATGTGAAATTTGGTGCTAATTTGGATTTGACAGGAAACTTAATGCAGTAGTGTTGTGTAAAGGGATTCAATTACAGTGTGCAGTGTTTTGTAAGTAACTGTCTTGCATAAAAAAGTTAATTAATCAGAGCTGTGTCAATTTCCTTGTGCCATGTCAATTTGCAGCAAGGTAATTAATCACTAATCGCCCAGCGTGCAGCAAACTAAGGGACAATCCATGAGTCATTTGTTGTTATTTTTTTCCAAATAAATGGCACACAGAGCCATGAAGAAACACATCTTGCCTTTCATAATATTTTTATCGACAGTTTTGCATGTTGTAATAGACTGCAGCAACAAGCAGCTGTAGTTCAATGGAATATGAATATTAAAGAAACAAATGAGAGCAGATTTATAGGCCATTGCTTTTCTGTTATGTCAGTTTTGAGATTACACTGAGCAAATGAACAGTGAAAAATTACTCTTCCATGTGGAGAATGGTGATTAGACTTGTACATTAATTAGAGATTTTTGTTTTCCTTTTTAATGCATTTCAAATGAGAATGTCCTATAAGTAGGGGTTTCTCCAAAATACAGATTTATTTATTCCTAAACAACAGTGTATAATACTGGCATGTATTTTTCTGCAATAGTAAGGAAATAATTGGTCTATAATTTTAAGTATGGTTCAAAAAAGAAATAGCTTGTGAAAGAAAGAAATAGAAGTGCCCAGTTGTGACTGTGTTTGATGTATATGGGAAATTTCCTTTCAATTAAGTTGATTCACAACTAGATCCCAGGGAAAATCATCTCACAACAGTGACAGATGAAGAAATGTATTTTCAGCCCGTAATTTTAAACACTCTGAACTTTCTAAATATGTTTTTTACCCTAAATCTGAAGTGTGTGTATGTACATATATTTGTATATAATTTAAATGCCTTTTCATGTTAAAATCTGTATTAACAGAGCTTACATTTTGCTTGCAGTGTGCTTTGCTCTGTGTATTTAAATGCACAAATCCTCTTTAGCACAGTGTTTATAATTTCGTCAAAGAATGCCACTTAATAATACTTATTACTATTACAGTGAAGGGAAAACACAGCACACATTGGGATAAACTGCTGATTCTGTTCCTGAAATCTCAGATAATATCATATAGATTATTCTGCTTAGCCTTTCTCAGCATGCTACCCATTATATCTCTTTGTTTTTAATTTATTGTGTTTCCTCAACGGGGATCCTCCTGAACTATGGGAATAATGTAAATGTGTCTCCCTGTCTTTCTAGCAGTTAAACTGTGCCGCAGTAAATTAGCGATAAACCGATTCAAACACGATGGAACATTAAAATTCCTCACCATAAAACACTTGCAAACTCTTGGTGGCAGTGACCTGCTACTCTGTGCAGAGGAGGAGAGATTAGGAGTGATGAGAGGTAGATGTGCTCATCCATTTTGATGGCACACCTTTCTTGGGGCATATGGCACCCTCATACAAATTCAAACCGCAGCACAAATGTGAAGAATAATTGCCCATTAAAGTGGCTGTATATTTTTATGGCTTTGATACAAAATCTGCCCCCTGTTGTTTTTTGCATCTGCTGCTCTTTCATCTATCCCAAAGCTTTAAAACTTTAATATGCAGTGTATAACCCTTAAGTATTTTTTTGCCAGGTTATATTCCTCTTTTTGGGAACTCAAGCTTTTCATTGTTCTTCCAGTCTTTGTTTTCCCAGGCCTATGTTGAGATGTGGTGCCTACAAAGTGCACTACCCTGTCATATTCATTTAATAAAAAATTAGTAAAACAAATTCTTATATTACATCTTCTGGGACAAATTAACATTTGATTAAATTTCATCTGTGAAATCAAAGATTAAGTTTTTCTTCCTTATGCTCATATTTGCTTTTCCTATAAAATCATTAGTTGCCTAAATGTTGCTGATATACTGCCATGAATCCTGTTAATTCCAAAGGCCTTCTTATTTGCTTAAATGTGGCAATTTGCTGGCAATATTTCATGTTTGAGATCTAACCAAAGTTCACTGAAGGAGGCACCCTGACAATGATTCCATGTTTACAAAGGGTAAGAAGAGAGAACTTTGTAGACAATATTCATTGTAATAATACATTAAAAATTTTATCCTCCTAGGTATAAAAATAGAACAAACAAGTGTAAAGAAGAAAGCTTATCAGCATAATGTTCTTAAAACAATTTCATTTAGGCTGTAGTAGATGATTTGTATGATTTTGGATAATTATATTAAGCAAAGCCAGAGATTTCTGCAGCATATTATTTATACTCTATTTTTTTAACTTGAAAAATTAAAATTGCAGAGTGACTGTAGGAACTGAGTTTTGTGCTTGTAGTCTCATTCATATTTGAATAGCTGAATTAATATAGAATGGATGGGGCCATTAGATGAAAATGTAAATTGTTTTCTGAGGCTTGATGTTTGATTATATACTGTCCTTAGAAAAGTCTTTCTTTTTATAACCTCATGTTATCACCTCCTATCATCAATGTGCATTTGGAGAAATCTGCCTTTTCCCTGTCACAGATCAGAAGAATTCCAGTCATCAAATTACTTTAATGAATTTAAGCTACTTTTGCTTAGAAGTGGGCTCAGATGCTTCCCTGCTGAGAGTCAAACACGTTTTCAACCCCATTATAACAGCATTTGCACTGACTGGGTTTCAGCAGTTTGGCACTGAGGCACTAAGGAAGGTTGACCTACAAACTGTAAGTCATTAAAATCTCCACCCCTCCTGGCTACTATCTTCATTACTTTTGGGACTGGTTAATAGCATTTAAAGCTTCCTGATGGGACAGCCCTTTTCATAAAATTCTTTTTATGAAGTCCATTCTTCAGTTGTGTTCTAATGCTGCCTCTTCTGCTGGTTATTTTGGGGTGAGGATATTAAAAAGTTGGTAGCAGAATAAATTCTGTGGTTATTCCATATTCCTACCCATCTCATTTCTCAGCTGGGCTTAAGGAGCATAATGGGTTTTTTCTGAACTCAAATCCAGGGCAACAAAACCTGTTGATTATTTTACCTCTAATCTTAATTTCTAATCTTTCTACCTGACAACTAAAGGAGTGTTTTGAGACACTCTGATTTTCAGATGGACCCAAATCAATTTTTGGGATGGATATCATTCTGTTATGAATAATCTCAACGGTTAGACCTCACTTGATTGTAAGACCTTGCAATGCCTCTCTTAGTCCCGTGCTCCCCATGTTTAGTTTCCATCATGTCTGATCCTCTTCCTGACAGAACTGCACATCACTGCTCTGCCTTCTACTGATTGCATCTTCAAGTTTTGCAGTGCTTTGCTTTACTTTAGACATTTTGTGCTCTGTGACTGTATTGGGAGAACAATGCAAGGCAAGCATAGCAAAACAATTACATTACTTCAGGCTTCTCATTCGAACTCATTCTTTGTATTGCAGATCCTCTGAAAATGATAAAAAAAAATCACTGTCTTGTCTTAGCATCTCCCATGACTGCTGAGCCTCCCTTACACGTGTTGGATTTGGTAACTCTTACGGACTGACTCTCTCCGCTGTTTCTGTTTTCTTCCTTTTTCTCCTCTTTTGTTAAGAGAAAACCTTCTTTCTCATAAAAATGTAACTTTTTTTTAAAAAGTGTTATTTTTGACTCAGTCATTGCTGGGGCATTCTGCTTTTCCAGTGACATTTCTTTGTGGGAAGCATTCACTGTCAAAGATTTGAGGTCAGTCACCCTCCTTGTAATTCTTTCCAAGGTGTGACTGCCATGAAGAATAAAGAGAATTTAGGATAAATGCTCAGTTGTTGCAAAATATGTATTTTAATATGTCTGTATGAAAGCTGGATTGAATGGTACAATTCAAAGGAAGAAATGTTCACAAACCACGTTAGGAGTTCATTCTTTCACAGAGGCATATCCTCAGTGGCTCCCAACAATTCCAGTTGGTTTTAATTAATTGCTTAGGACCCTAAAAGAACAACTGCTGTAAATATTGCCAAATGTAGATGTTCATTACAAAGAATTAATTACTGGAACGGATCTCTGGGCAGGACTTTCCAGACCACGTCTTGCAAGCCCACAGTGGTGTTACATATCTTACATTGCTGGAGCTTAGGCTGGTTTTGAGTTAGCTGGATTTTCTCTACCACTTCTGTTCTTCTTGTGGAAGTGTGTTTTCTATCAATATTTAGAAAAATACAGATGCAGGTGAAGAAGTTCTAAGGTTTTCATCTTATTTTCGGTAGTTGCCATTTAGGTCAGAAAAATTTCTCTTAATTTTGACAGGTTAAGAGTGTCCCTAAAGACTACACTTTATCATTTAACATGCCCACCATTTCAGATATCGATTTTTCCTGGCCATTCTCTCAAATCCATTTCCACTCATTTGCTTAAGCAGACTCTTCTGAGCACTGGTTTGTTGTGTTTGTTTCTTTTTATTTAGTTAGGTGCATTTTTTTTTTTTAAAGACACAAATTAGCTATCAATTTATTGGAGAAACTTACTTCTAGAAATGCCTCTTAGTTGGAAAGGAGTGGTTTTTCTAAGGCAGGCAGACTGCAGCTGAACATCACTCTTCCCAAAGATAGCTGTACTGGATTACATCAGTTCTCTATCTGGTCCAGTGCCTGTGACTGGTAAGGAACAAAAGCTGGATGAAGAAAGAAAAGAAAACTTGTAAGGCTGGAGGTAGTGTGTAGGTCTGTAGCTCTTTGAACATTATGTAAAATGGTCTTTTGCATTTCTCTCTGCATACTGTATTAATTTTTATACAAGGCTGTATACTTGGAAAGGAAAAGGACAAAAGTTACATGGTTCCAGCAGCAGGTTATAATTCTGTATTTACACTGGTCAATACTCAATCGTGTTGAATAAGCAAAAATACTTTAGAGCATCCAGATTTCACATATATGATGTATATGTTGTTTTTCCTTAAAATAAATGTTTTCCAGTATAATTCCTTTAAGACTTCTTAAATGCAGTTGCTTGCAAAATTATCAACAGAATATTGAGTTCTGCAAGTTCATCTTTCTGATTTTGAAACATTCCTTTTATATTCCTTATAAAATATGGTATTCGCACTTTCTAAGGCAGATCTAATTTATTTGCATTGCCATAAGGTTGGTTTATGTTGTATCACAGGCATGTAAATCTTTGCAGAATTACTGTGTAACCTTTTTGTCAGAGAAGGACCTAGCAAAGCCCCAAAGCTGCAGCGGTAAGGCAGTAATAGAGAAATCACCATAATTACAGTATTTGCCTTCATATGTTCAGCCAGCAAGACCAAAAAATTGTGAATTTTTTCAAATTCAAGGCTTCTTGTAAAATTTGATGCTAAATGAGGATTGAAATCAAATCATATTTCAGATTTGAAAATTTTTATACATCCGTATTTCCATTTGCTTGTTTTTTTATTAGGGCTTTGCTAAGCAATATTTGAGGTTTTTTTCTTCTTATATACTGAAAACAAAATTCAACACAGTGACGTACATCTGATAGAACCTGAGTGCCAACAGAGCTGGATTTGATTCTGTCTGTCTCACTGATGAATTCATTCAAGAAATACCTGTTCTAACATTGACACGCAATATATGTACAAAGGAGAAATGAAGCAATGAAGCACTGCTTAAAAAACAGGCAGAGAAAGCAAAGTGGGAAGTTTTATTTGTTGTTTTGGCATTTTATTATTATTTTTTCAATTAAAAAATTATCAAGAGAGACGTTTTACAGAACAAAAGCCTCTAATACTGTATTGCTGTTCAATTTCTGATTAAAATATTTTAGGTCTCACATGGAATGGTAATTAATGTTCACAGTTCCAATGACAATATAAAAATGCCTGAGTTAATTTCTTTTTTATATGATTAAGTTATTTCTATTTGGTCTGAATATTATGTGGGTTCAGATGTATTCCTAAGATATACAACTCTTGCCTTTGAAGGATTGAAAGGTACTGTTACATACATGGTGCAACCCCAAAAAATGAGAAAAGAGAGGAAAAACTCTTTCCCTTATTACACAGTTAAGAGCTGGTTCATAATCAACTCTTGAACAAAAGCAAAGCTCTGTTCAATTGGCAAAACCATTGGATAATTTAGATGACTTGAGGTCAGCTAAGTCTCCAATGTCTCGCACCTACACAAAACAGAGCTGACTTTAGGAGACAGATCCAATAATGTGATGCAAATATCTGTGACGTTGTAAATTTGAGCCTGAACTTGGACCTCAGGAGTCTCCTGGTAGTAGGGTTGGCTGAACCAGTCAACACTGTCCTTAATCACTATTAAGATTAACTATCTAACTTAATCACTATTAAGAGAAACCCAGAGCCATATATAACGCTGCCATCCAAATTCCCGGTTTGCTGCCTGCTGTTTGCATACAGAGATTTGTGTGAAAAGATGACTTAAAAGACTTTGGCGACTCCCTCGTCCAGCTACAGGCAAGCTCTTATATCATCACAACCCCAGCGCTTGCTTCAGAACGCGGGCGTTGCGCATTAATCCCTGTTTTTTCCCTCCGCAGTGCCAGGATTTCCCTACCCTGCTGCGACCGCAGCTGCCGCGTACAGAGGTGCCCACCTACGAGGCCGAGGTCGCACGGTGTACAACACGTTCCGTGCAGCGGCTCCCCCTCCTCCCATTCCAGCCTACGGCGGGTAAGGAGCTCGCCTTCCCTCACCTCTGGCTCAGCATGGGTCCCCGGAGCCTGGGCACCGTTCCCGGCCCTGCTGCACGCGGGTCGTGCCTGCCCGGCACCGGCGCCTCGCGCAGCGGCTTGAAAAATGACTGTAATTTGTACTGCCATGCTTGGTGGCCTTAAGCATTTCAGATGTCACATATTGTTATGTAAATGCTCCTGCAAACGGAACGCTCCGGAACAGGGAGATTGTTTCGGCTAAAGGTATATTTTTGATGATTGCAAACATCTGGTTATTAAGGAGGTTGGATCGAGTTAACTTCTTTTTCTTCAAAATGCCTGCTGAAAGTTGTCTCTGCACCTGAAGGCTTAGTGCTGTATTTTTTTTTATATATATATATATTATTTTTTTTTTTTAAATTGCAGTTT
>VWPU01006486.1:105815-148315 GCA_013398955.1 Callaeas wilsoni
TTATACATATATATATATATATATTTTTTTAAATTGCAGTTTGCTCAGTTTTCCTAGTTGCCATCTTCGCCATGATAGAAATCTGGGGTGTTTCTCTCAGGACCATGGGTTTTGTGTATGTTTGCTTAAATAATGCCTTAAGACTTCGCTGTCAGTGAGCTGCATTTACTAAAACCAACTAGTAAACTAAGGAAGCAAGAACAGGAATTCATAGTATTAATTTCTAGAAACTCTATAATCTTCTTTTTTCAGAAGATTGTTTGGGTTTTATGTATAGTTTTGGGGGAAAGAAAGAAGAAACAATTTCTCCTGTCACTCTGCAAAGGCTGACACAGAAAGGCTTTGTATGCTGCATGTAATACTTCAAAACCCTAGTAACATTGGCAAAAGATTTTCAGCTGTTAAGAAATTGGGAAATCTGGAGAATCAGAAAACTTAACAGGTCCCAGGCCAGAGTAGTCTCTTTTCATAAAAAATTGACATTGATTTGCCACTACCTCTCTGTAGAGCTGCTGGATCTTTCTGGGAAGGGGTCAGGAAGGGTTGGCACAGGCAGTGAGAGGAGGTGATCTCTCTCTTTATCTCTCTCTCTCTCTCTCTCTCTCTCTCTCCCTCTCCCTCTCTCCCTGCCCTCACTGAAATCCCATTCAGCAGCTCCTTGGCTCCCACTGGGGATGTCCCCTTGTGCAGGAGCTGCCAGCACAGACCCTGCCCTCCTGCTCCCTTCCAGCAGGTGATGGATGCCCTGCACCAGTTCCCACAGTTTCTCAGTAAACTTTGCTTCCATTAAGCCAAAAGGATCATCTTTTTCCAGACAAATTTGCTAATCTCATCAGTCGACTGGGTTTGGGCTGAGTTTTCAGGAATATTTAAGACAGAGAGTTTAACCATTCCATCACATTGGGCAGTTATTATCTCAAAGAAATAAGATGTTCTAAAAACTAATGTAAAAATGATGCCACAGAATCAGATAGTGTATTCTGTGGTTTCATTTGAGTGTTTTGTGTCGTTCAATAAGCAAAAGAGTATTACCACTACTGGAGGAAGACACTTTTCTGAAGTTTGCCTGAATTACCTTTGGGCAAGGATAGTGTCCCACCAAAGTTATTGTTCTGTTGCCAAACTCTGTTAGTCAGTCCAGGCATTTGTACATGGCAATGATGGAAGCACACTTAGAACACCCTGCATTCAGATTTCAGTCAGAATTCCTCAGCTACCAAATGGATATTGCATCTAGAGAAAGTGAACTCTCCATCTATACCTTGTTTAAAAAGAAATTCTTAAATTTGAACATAGAGTGCAATATGTAGTGAGGTAACAAGGTGGGCCACTCAGTTTCATGATGTCATTAACATCACACCTTAGTTAAATACAAAGTTATAAAGGTATATGTGAAAATAATTACCAGCTGTGTGTGATAGTTTTTGAATTGGACAACACTTTTTGGTTAGTATTTGCAAAATGAGTACTTTCTGACTAGTGAGTAACTTAAATTTTGCTTTAAGAGGCCACATGTGGGTGCTCTACATGTATATGTGTGTGGTATACACATGATTATAACTAGTGCAGTGACTCAGCAGAAAGAATTACATTTCCAAGTGTAACACGTGTACATCCTCATGTAATTGCACAGCTGACTGTCAGCATCTTTAGCAGTATTGGATGTGGAAGCACAGAGAGCTCCTGCTGTAGGGCAGTGCAGGAGGTCTGCAGTGCGGCCCAGCAGTGCTCCAGCGGAGCTGGTTTCCAGCCCAGCACTCCCGCTCCTCTGCAGGGTGGTTTGACAGGCTGGAGCTCACTCCCTTCGTGCTCCTGCCAGACCTGCCTTCAGAGGGAGGTGCACATTGCACAGGTCACAGGTCCCATCGTCCCCTTGCTCTGATGGCTTCCAGCTGCCTGACAGGAACCCTTGCTGATCTAGGGCTCACCTTGCCAGGAGACATAATTGGACACTGCAAAAGTTTTCAATTGCTAAGCCCTGTCTTAATTCATGTAGATCTTAGTTCAGCTACTTAATTTTCTCCATCCTCCTATGCTTTACAGTAAGGCCCTGCTTTCTGAATTGCCCACTTTTGTGATTCATGGGTCAGTACAGAAGTTATGCATATCTCTGTTGCACTGATCCACAGCTGGGGTAATAAAGCTTTATTCTGCCATAATTTCTTTGGCCTGGCCTGCTAGATCTCATGTTGGTATCTTCACTGATACAAGAGTGTAACGTGGAATTTCTGCATAACACTTTGTTCTCTGCTTAACTATGCTGTCCTGTGACCCATTAAAGAAGCAATAAGGAATTTCCATTAGAAAAAAAAAATCCTTAATTGATGAAAATAAATTATGAGAATGTGGGTTTTGGTCACAATGTTAATAGAAGTCAAGGAAAATTACTGAGATAATAAAGAGATTACGGAGAATGAATCAGCTTAGAGAAGGAAGCAAACAACTTGGAATATCATTTGTTGATAAGAAAAATGGAATAAGTTTTGAATGCTGCTTTGCAATTAATTTAGTAGCAATTTCCTATTTTTCACTCAAGGAAAGAGTCCAGCCTTAAAGCCAAGCAAACAGTTTCCTACTTAAGTATTTTCAGTCGTAAAAAAGAAAAAAATACACATTTTTCTCTCATGACAGATATAATTTTAATAATAAATTTACATTAAATTCTATCAGTGTTTATTTAGAAAAAAATTTCATTTCAAGAAAGAACCTATGTGTAGTTGCAAAATATAAAGCTGAAGATTGCAATTAGCTTTTTAAATTTGATTTCATTAACCTTAGATCTTGATCTAACCTCTAGATCTTGCGGTCATAAGGAAGAATGAGTTATTGTGGTTCCTACTGAAAGGTGTCTTCTGCTGTGCCTCCCACTTACTGAGGAGCAGCAGCAGGGAGGCTGCCAGGTTCAAGGGAAATTGCTGGGTATAACCATATTTAAGGCCATTATTTTCTTATAAATCAAAGAAAAGCACATGCTCTTTAAAATGTGTCGTTTAAAAATGGAATTACTGTTCATGAGATACATGGCATTACCCCAGTAATTAATGGATACTTTACACCTGAGTGAGACATTTCACAATTCCTTGAGATAGCATCTTGTTTATTAGTTCATGGAAAGTACTTCACTTTTAGCATCTGTGGCATCATCTCTAATGCCTTGAAACATGAGAATGTGCAGCTTACTTCTAACTATGTGTAATTGATGTATGTGCCATAAAGCCCCACTGACACGGAAACAGGGAATAAAGCTTGGTTTGTGCAAGAATACTGAACGCTGAAATTTAGAGTTTGGAAGTCCACACTGCATGAGGAGCTTAACCTCATAATGGTGCAGCAGGAGAGGGAAACGAGATCTTTAATCTGTTGTCAAGAAAACCCAGAGTCACTGTATATCTGGTAGTAGAGCAGTAGTAGATAGCAGGAGTAGTGAAACTAATGAGAAGCCTTTCTGTTTCAGCATCCTTTGCCTTAAATTCTTCACAAGTTTAGTGTGTGATGACTTTGTCTTCACATTTCCTCTCTGCTCCTTTCAGTTCTGACGAAGCTAACAGAGAATTAGCTTTCAGTCTGTATCTCCTCCTCTGCTGTCTTTCTTTGGAAAGCAGGGGAGAGCAATATGCTTTTTTCTCTTAGAAAAGAACAGTTAAAAAAAACCCCAAACCCGACCCTAAATAGAATTGCGAATTTGTGGGGAGTGTGGAGGAGAAATAACAGAGACTATTCAGAAACTGTTCCCCTTGTTAAAATAAACATTCTCAAGTGCTACTTGCTAACTGATTCAAAATGAAAATATAGCTTTCTTTTCCAACCCTTATTCTGAATTCTAAATTTAAGAAGATTAGTATGAGCTACTACGTCTACTCTGGTTGTTATGGGTTTTTCCCACTATATTTCCTTGGGCTCATGTAAACAACTTCTTACTTTGGACTCTGTGTATATGTGCAATTGCTGGAACAAAAAATGGTTTTTGCCAGCACATATTGATTCATGTCTGCCAGCTTTGTTCTCTGCAGCAATGCCCTCAGCCAATTTCCCAAAGCAGATAATGTTACTTGTCCGTGGCAGAAACTGTTGAAAGTGGAAAGGCGAGAAACTGGAATTAGAGAACATTCTAAAAAGTTGAACCCTTTTTCAAGAGTTTCAGTTCTATGTTCACAGCACTAGAACTGTGTTATTAGAGCATTGAAAGGTGTTGCTTTCATTCTGTCTTTGGTTCAAATAAGGCTGTAGTTGCATCTCTTGTATCATCTGTCCCACGAAGGCCTTAGATCAAGGGTTCCCGTAAAAGGTGATTTCCAGACCAAGAGCTGGCCACTGGAGGACAGTGAGGGTCACCCTCCCAGCAGTCAGAAAACACAACTGCTGTTCCTCAGCTGCTTCCCTGTAGCTGTGCTGGAGAGGTGATGGTGAACTGTGACCACTCCTGTGCCAAGGAAGGAAATCAGGGCTGTGACGCCCGTTCGTTCCCTTGAATCCATCCCTCTGGATGAGCCTTCGGTTGGGTGTGCTGCCCTGTGCAGGACGAGTGTGGCTGAGGGCCATGGATCCTCAGCTGCTGGGAGGTTACTCAGCTAAGGTTTGTGCAATCAAGGACTGTCTTTTTATGTCATTGATAGATTATTCAACTCAATCCTTTTGAAAGATGAGGACAGAAAAATTATAATGAAGACAGATGTAGTTCTCCCAGGATATTATAAAGGTGGAATCTAAACTAGTAAAGAGTTCATGTTAATATAGCTACAAAAAGTGATTATAAGACACAGAAACTTAAATAAGGAGCTAAACTCATGAAAGTCAGATGTATAACACTTGATGGGGAGAGTTTCCTATTTAGAGAAAAATAATTTCAGGAAATGATTGCCACAAACGATGTTATTTAGATGCACATTTTCTTATTAAATCAAGATTTCTCACTTCTCTGAGTTTTCCTTAGCACAATAAAAGAATAAAATACAACTGAATAAATCCCCCAAATTTGTTCTTTTTAATGCCTCCAGAAAGCACATTAACATACCCAGTCCTTGGGTGAACTAATTCAGATTTCAGTAGCGTGGCTATTTGAAAACCCTGTGTTGTTTTACAAGGAGCACAAGACTTACCTGTCTACCAAGATAATTTTTTTAATATAAAATGAGCTGTTGTAAGATGAGTCCCTGTGTGATGCCTTCAGTCTCTTCCCATGCTCAAGACATACTCTTTGTTTTCTGCCTAGAGCTTCAGAGAGAGAAAAAGGGGTGGTAAGCCGAGCAAATTAAACCAAATTAACAAAAAAAAACCCTTGGAAACTTGTATACTACAGGAAGGAAAAGCAAAAGATAGTTCTTCGTGGTTTACACTTTGTCCTTCTGATGAAGGGTGCTGTTAGAAAATACATTTGACTCCACTGCTAAGATTCGGTCAGGAATCAGTAAATGATAAGAACACTGAGTAGAGGAAATATTCTCTGAAAAATCTATGGAAGTGTGAAGAATTACGTTTCCTCAAGCTTCAGAAGAAGCAGAAGGGTTTTTATTTAATATCACTGTCATAATACAAGATCATAGGGAGGAAATAAGATAAAATCAGCTGATTTTTTTTTTTTGTAGTGCAAGTTCTGCTTGGGACTGTTATACTCATTTTCCTGATTTTGTCACTTCATCTTAATACTGGCCATGTCTAATGATGGAGTTATGCATATTTGTCTCATTTTAGTGATGGGTACATTTTTCAGCATGGTATTTATGAAGTGGTTTCATTTAGAACTCAAAATAAGTTTCTGTCTGTACATGACTGGAAGGAAGACTGAGGTGGATGAATGAACCTGTCCAAGATTACAACCAGCTGCACTTAGGAATGAAAAATTTATCAGCCCCTATTCATCTTTGCTGTATATCCACAGATCACCAAGAGGAGGAAGAAAAAGAGTTTCCCTTTCTGACACATGCTCTCTCAAAACCATTATTTTGTGTATAGCAATGTTTGATAGCAATTGAGAGTAGGGTGTTTGAGTGTGCAGTGCTGGGTTGACCTCGGCTGGCTGCCAGAGCCTCACCCAGCTGTGCTCTCCTCCCCCCTCCTCAAGGGTACAGGGCGAGAAAGGAGGATGGAAAAGCTCCTGGGCTGAGATAAAGACAGGGACGTTTCTTGCCAATTGCCATCATGGGCAAAACAAACTTGACTTGGAAAATGAATTTAATTTATTTCCTTTTGAAGTGCAGTTAGATGGTTATAAACAGAGGTAGGACCTAAACCACCTCCCCCCAGCTGCTCCCCCAGCTGCAGCAGGAGTGGCACAGGGATATGAGGACCCGAGGCTTGTGGCTGTGGGGCCTTCATCTTCAGGAAACTCAGTATTCTTTGTATGTCATCCCATCCAAGTCCTTCCATGCTGTCCATGGTTGTGTGCTCCTACCTCCCAGTCCTGTGGAATGCTTCATTTCTTACGTGCAAACAGGTAAAGAAAAACGTGGAGTGTTTTAAAACGATCAGAGTACCCAAACCAAAACGAAGGCACACTGCAGTGTAAATAACAAGCTGCCTGAAAGCTGCCAGTGTAGACCAGGTTTTGCATATTCTACTCAGACATAATAGAAAAACACCTGAGTAAAGGTCTGACCCTGGTGAAAGAAATGGCAGACACTCTGATTTAAGTGGAGCTGAGTTTTCACCCATTACTATTCCATAGCAAACTTTTATCATCAGTGTGGTTTTATCCATGTCACTGTGTGCATGTATGCATATTTATGATTTTCTCAAGTGTTTCTGACTTAGACACATACCAGCTCAGCCCTCTGGGGTTTGGTCACTGACCTCAATAGATCAGTTATATTTCTGACATGAAAATTCTTGTTGGAATTACAAAATGGCTGAGGCTAGCAACTTGATAACAACTATTACTCCTAGATAATAGTATTGCTAAATTGAAAATATTGTTGCAAAAAACTCCTATTGCGTGCTTTCATATTTAGCCTTTGAAACAGCTTGGGTTGATTCTGATATTGGAAATACGCATTTCAAGTTGCAGAACTGCCAAATGGATGTAAAATTGCAGGAATGACCTAATGGGTGTAATTGCTAGGCCACTGTTGTGCAGTTCCAGTTTTATTTAGTGTAATCATTTAAGCTGTCTTTGTCATACTGTGTCATTTATCCTGAAGGGTTTAGAATCTTTCACTGTTTGCACTGATGATTGATCTCAGCAGAAATGAGACCATCTCTGGGTGAACTGGTAACAGCAACGTTGCCACAGTTTTTTGAGAGATTTAGTAGTAATGTACCCTACCAAAACAGGGGAGCTCAGAACCATTGGCATGCTCGCCAAAGCTGTAAAATGCTCAAGTAGGCAAAGTTAAAATTTTTTTCATAAGAATAGCAGCATGAAATTCTCAACAGACCTGTTGTCACTGTTGGAAATGTGCATCGAGCCAACAATTCAATACCTGTGGGTTCTCTCACCTCCGTGTACACTGAGTATTGAGATTTGACCCAGTGGGTAGAACACCACCAGCATAATTATTTCACCCACTCCTCTCACCATTTCAGCTTAGGCTGTGGTTTTTTTGCCTTCTAAGTAACGAGAAGTAACCCCTTACTTCAGAGGGTCAGCATAATTGCAGGACAAGAAAACAGTACTTCAAGAGTTAGCTTTTTGCTAAGGTATCAAAACTGGATGTAGAATTGGCCCCTGAAAAAATTTATAGGAAACAAAAAATGCTGTCGATTTGTGGTTTCTTAAAACTGAAAACAGGGGAAGAAAAAAGCCCCCAAACTTTATCAAAAGTCTTTTCCAATCCTGCCATGCTTTGCCTTCCTTTGACTAAGCATTTGGCATACTTGATAAGATGATGCATTTGGTATAGGTTCACTTCTAATAATTACTGCCAACCTCCTTAACCAATGTGAAGAGTGCCTTCCTGCCCCCTCCCCTCTGTTCTTGTGAGAGACTAACCTCAGCTGTGCAGGGGTTGGTGGCATTTGCATGTGGAAATGCACTAATATGGATGTTTTTCTTTGTGTGTGCATCCTTGCAGTGTTGTATACCAGGATGGATTTTATGGTGCAGACATTTATGTAAGTATTCATTGATGTGCATGCTGTCCTTGTACATTACCAGAGTCATTCTTTTTACAAGTTTGCTGCCTAGCTTGACTCTGTTTTGTCTATTTACCATCCCTTGCCTGTCAGAAAGAATTGAGAAGAATATCTCTCACATTGGAAGACCTTTCTGTTCATTACATCTATCATTGTTCAGTGGAGCTGAATTAACTCTTCAATCAAATGCTGAATGAATGCAAAAAGATGTGAAAAATGTGTGTGTGTGTGTGGAGGGGCGTCTCCCTTCGTAATTGAAGTTCAAAGAAAAATTAAAGCAAAGCAGAAACATTCTTTTGCAAATCCCCACAAGCTCTTTTTTAAAACAAAAATCGAGGCAAGCTGAATATTATGAATACTTGAAGTATGAAAGTACTTCATGGAGAGATACAGGTTTCCCAAATCCAGCCAACACTGGGTATACGTAGGTGCCATGGTGCTAGTAGAGTTTAATGGCATAGTAAGCTTAAGATATGGCAATGTATTGTCTGTAATCTGAGTAGACTTCCAAAAATTGCAATTCTAAAATCCACTAATTTCAGTTTAAAGGAGATAGAGACAGCTCACAATACAAGTGGATAATTTATTAGGTAAGATTCATAGTCCCGGATCCATCATTATCTACACACCTAATTTTTCGCCAATTTAATTTAAAATAATATTTTTACAATTTTTTTGCAATTTTTTTCAAACTTCATACATTGTTTTTTCTTACCAATTATTTGTCTTGAATGTTCAGGAAAAGGCTCCATATGTCTGAGGATGCAAGAGGTTTCAGGGGGTTGAGGCTAAATTTCACTCTTCAAAAAGAATTAATTCTTACACCTTATGTGTAGATGTAAAATATTTCACTGGTAGTAAGCAATATTTTACTTTTGCTATTATTTGGATAAGGCAGTCTGGTCCTAAGTTACAGGTATCATCTTTGTTTTACCAGCCAACTTTCTGTAACCTCCTTGTACTGTCTCAGTTGAGATAAAATGAGACGGATGAGTTGAAATTTGTATGAATATTAAAAAGTAAATAGGCAATGCTAGGAAACGTCGCTTGTGTTCATTATCAGCTATCTTCTAGAACTATTCCCAAGGGAACAGATTTTTGTTAGTAAGGTTTATATAAAGAAGGAATTGGTTTTGTTTTTCTGATGGAGGTGGAAAGGCTGATCCTTATCTGAAAACTCATTTGTGCAGCTTAGAAACATATTTAAAATAAATTAGCGAGGGTTAAAGTCCCCTCCCTATGTAGTTATGTACTTAGTGATGCTATCAGTAAGATATTGTTTACAACACAAGAATCACCCACTGGCCAAAGGTTTGCTCAAGCCAAATGAGTGCCTCTAATCTCACCCAAGCACGCTGCTGCCCAATTTTTGAGCTGTATAGGCCAGATGTTACAGTGCGGAATTTCTTCAAGTGTGGTTTCCAATTTTCACGTTCCTTCGAACTGTCAAAAGAGTTTGACACCCGTTTTGCTCAGTTTACCAACCCAGAAATCTGCAGGGCAACAAGACATCTTTCTCAGGAGGGCTCAGGGTGAGAGAATAGGTGGGAAGGAAATGTTGCTGGAGCAGTTTGTGGTTTGGAACCCACTGCTGCTGAAAGCCAGGAATGCCTCTTTGGTGACTGACAATATCATTTTTAAGTGGCCTCGCACCCTCTCACAGACCTTAGCATTTTGTTTCCAAATGGAGGGTGATTTCAGTGAGAAAGGGACTGAATAAATTACTAATTCCTGGTATAGCCTCAGTTTTGTTGTCTACAATAGTTGTGTGCGTTAGGAAGTGGAATAACCTCACTGCTTTTCACTCAGTTGCAGCCTCGTATTTCTGATTGCATATCTTAGTTCTCTTAATGCAACAGAATGTTTATCTTTATAGCAGATGACAGAATTAAAACACTCTTCTGGAAATCTAATTTCTTTATAATATACAAAGCTTTTTATTTTATAAATAATTTTTCTTCACATTTGTGCCTTCTTGCATATAAAACATTTGCAGGGGAGGGAGAGAGAGATAGAAAGAACTGGCATAAATCAAATGAAACCTTAAAATTCACAGTGTATTAGTTCTTAGTGTAGCAGTTTGCAGCAGACCAAGTTATTTATTAAATCCCAATTGTTTATGACATAGTTCTACTCAGCTTTTCATTTTAAGTGCAAAGCTGAAGCTTTGTGAAATGACAAATGCTCTGTGAAAAAAGGAGAAAAAACATTTAAACAATGTAGAGTTTAATAGTAGACTGGAGAGAAAGGAGCCTTAGAAATACCACAGAAAGCAGAACAAGAGGCACACAATGGTGAAAAGTCAGATCAAAAATATGCATTAATGGGTTTATCAGAGTGGGTTTCATCCTGCTGTGATTACACTGAGAAACAATAGAAATATGGACTGTGCTATTCTTTGCATAACTTGGGATCAAGAGAGCCTTTGGTGAGAGAAACCATAGATTGAGGGGAAAGGAGGGAGGGGAGGCACAAAAAGATACTGGTTGGGTAAAAACTGCAGGGTGAACCAAGAACAGCAAATATCCAGAGCTGCTCAATACTAACCAGTGGAGTAGAAGAGATTACGAATATAAAAATAGGTGGAAAGTACAGTCTAAAGTGAAAAATCAACAGCCATGGTTCTAGATGTAATGTAATATATTCTATAGTTCGTATAATTCTATATGGAATGTAATAATCCTTCTGAAATAGCTGAGCTATTGAATTCCCTTTTAAATGTGCCTTTGAGTAGGAAAAATAAAGGAGATTATTAGGAAGTAGGGAAGACCTTTTAAAATTAAGTATTGATTCACTAAGAGAAAAAGTCATTAAAAGAGAATTAAAGTTGCCTGCCAGCAAATATAGAAGTTCTTAGATGAAGATTGACACCTGTGAAAATAAGAAAATACACTCCACAAAATGAAGCAAAAAATAGTAACAGTCTCAGAAATATGCAGTTAGAATAATAGCTGTGCTTTATCTTAAATCCGTTTTTTTTTTTATTACCATTGTCATAAAGAACGTTTTCAGACTATGTCAGTCATCAATCCACACCTAAAATGTGGGAAGGCTCGGAAAATGAGACCCTTCCACACCCTGTCACCACCAGCTCCAGAAGCCCTTGGGTAGTGGTTTTAACCATTAGTCCCTCTTACTGCTCACAGCAAGGTTTTCCAAACTTCCCAGGGTTCTGCAGCTGGAGAGAATCCAGGGTAAAATACATATGTATAGCTTTAAAACTTTGTGGGTTGGGTTGGTTTGGTTTGGTTTTGGGCGGGTTTTTTTGGGTTTTTTTTTGAGTTGCTGGGCAAGAATAAGGCAGATTTTTGTGGTCAGGGGTATGGAATGAGAGTATTTCCCAGTAGCTAATGCCATCACCTTTAGCTCAGAGCCAGGATGGAACGGGGGATGAAGGATATATTTGTTTCCCAGGGGAAAAGCCGAGGTAATTATCTAAGCAACATTGTCCTGAGCCCAGGTGAAAGTCCCTTACAGGAATCAGGTCCCCTGAAAGGCATCACCGTTCTGATGTGAAAAACCAGGATATGCAGATAGCACTGAAGTTTTTGTTCCAAGAACCAAGGACTTTTTTGTGTTTTGCAAATGGAAGGGTGTGCCATTTCCTGTGACTCACACAAACAGAGCAAGACGTGGAGAGATGACTTTGCCAAGGGCAGAAGGGTCCCCAGGGAGCAGTGGGTTGTTCTTTCCACTGCTCTGTGTGCTGGAACAGTCCATGATGCCCTTTCAAAACTTTGGATAGGTGGGGATGAAATGTCTTTTCATCTCATCTTTATTTGTGATATAAGCAGTACATTCAGGAAGGTGCCAGACCAGTCCTGGTGCTTGTATTTGGCTGGAATTAATGCAGGTGGTGCCTGGGTATTTGACCAAGACTTTCTCTGAGGCAACAGCTACCTCAGGGAACACAATATAGAAATACCCCAAACCTTGCACACAGGCCTGTTCCAGAATTTGAGCCAGCACAAATTGGGGGTGGGTTTTTTGTTTATTTTTAATTCTCCCAGTCCAAGTTTTACTCAGTGGGCAGAAAAAATGCTGTTTAAATCTCAGTAGCGTGTGAGTGGAGGAAAAGGAACTGATAACTCCTATATTCTACAGCTCTGATTGTAATTCATGTAATTTTTAATACCATTCTTCTATTTGTAGTTAATAAGGCAGGTCTAATTCCCAATACTTGAGAAGGTTTGGAACATTGATTAATTTATGTTCACAAAATACTCTGAGATCCTTGAGAGAAAGGAAGTACAGGAAGTATAAATTGAGGAAAATTAACTCTCAACATTCAAATGAAATATTAAATATGTAGCTAATATTAAAAAAAACCAAAAAAATACTCATCATTTAGAGTCACCTTGTGTGTCCATACATCTGAGATCACAAGAAAAAAAAAATTTGGCTATTTTATGAGGAGGTGCACACATGTATGCATGGTTTTGTAATCTCTAGATTCTGTCTGGGGAAGTTTTTTGTGGAAGTTAGTCTTCCTGCAGATATACACCCTATTTAAAAATTCAGTTGTATTTAATTTTCTGTTCGTTTCCATTTTGTCATATCTTATTCAAAATGTGTGTGATTTCTTTCTAAAATTGATTAAGATTTCTCTATAAAAATCATCAGCTGATCTCTGACAGATCCCAGTGCTCTTTTTCTGTTTGCCTGAGCCGGAGATGTATAAAACATTGAGAGGAAAATGCTAACGAATTGCTCTGGGGAATTTGCCTAAATTCCTTCCTTACATCTTTCTTTCCATCCCTCCTTCATCATTCAAATCATGCCATTTCTGTTTCTTTATAGAGCAGTGTTGCAGGAGCCTGTGTATGGCAATAAGTTACCACAGGTATGACACCCACTGATGGGAAAAGCTCACCACGCTGAATGTAGACTCGTGTCAGATCATACTGATACTCCAATAATTACGTGAGAAAATGGATTCTGTGTGCACCAATGGCTGAAATAGTGCACCAGCTGCATTTTGTTCTCCAGATTCAGTCACAAAGTCGCAGAGAGTGATGCTGCTGTTAATTTTTAAAACTACTTCAGCTGCTGTACCACTGTTTTATCATTGCTCTGGAAGTAGCAAATATGGGAGCACAGAGAAGGCAGTAGATGTTTTTTCATTATAGTAGCTGAATTTGTTATTTTCAAAATAATAATCCAAAGCATAAAAATCAGGTTCTTTCTGCCTGAATATAAAGATAAGGGGGAAAAAAATTCCTAAAACATTTCTAATGCATAGAAACTGAAAATTGTTAATTATTTTTATGTAATTATTGCATAATTTTGTTCTAAGTATTTTATTTTGCAGTATAGTCTAAGGCAGGAGGATAATTATATAATATTACTCAAGGCATGTATTTGTAGTGAAGATTAGTGGTGTATTCTTCACCTAAGACATCGGCCAAGTTCAAAATTACAGAAAAATTATCAAGTAGAACTTGTCACAGAAGTTGAGTTCAGGGCTTTGAAGCAGATTCCCACCCCAGTTCCCAATGTAAAGTGTACCTCCAAGTATTTTCTCCCTGCAGTAATCAAAAATCACCTGAGGTAATTGAAGTAAAACAATGAGAAAACTTAGTGCAGCACCAAAACTGCAGAACACAGACCCCATAAAAATAATTTGCCTAAGCGTATTTTAATGTGTAATTTATGATAGTTTATTTTAAAATTATGAATTCATGACATGGGATGGTAGGGAATTAGGTTTTGCCTGATAACCAAATACATCCTGCTTTTTTTAGTTCTCCAGAGAATTCAGGCAAATTCAGTGCCTTCAATCTCTTTTTATTTGTATTGCTTTATACTCATTCTTGCCAAGGCTCTCATAAATGTCAGACTGATTGCTGAATCCAAAACATCTTAATAAAGTTCAGAGTCGAGCTTCATTGTTCAGCAGAAATTCTTGGAAAGCAAATCAAAATGTAAGCATAAAAGGAGTGTAGCTCTCATCACACACCAACCAATTTTGGATGATAGTTAAATAAGGGAAAGAAACCCAGTCCTCACAGAGCCCACCAGATTTCAGATCAGCTGCTGTGGGAACAGTCTGTCTCAGTTTTTCCCCATTCAGGGCAGCTCAGGGTGGGCTGCTCTCAATTCCATAGCGTGGTGGGAGCTGTTACGTGCAGGGCTGGATTGACTTGGAGTGGCTCTCACTTTCCAGTCAGGGGTTTTGGGAGTGGGCAGCGGGACAAGCAAAGGAGTTGGGCACCCTGGCAAACAGAACCATGGCAGACTGCAGATCTGCCACACATTGCCAAAAACAAGTTCAATATCTTCCTCATATCAGCACTCAGGGAGAAAAAAAACAAGAAAAAAAAAAGGGTGGGGGGGAATGGTGTCATATTTAGCTCTCAGAACCAGGAGAGGAGGACAGATAAATTGGTATCATCTCTTCCCTCTCTCCCTTTGGCAGAGGCCAGCCCAAAGGTGCACTTTGAATTTCTGTCCCCTCAGCCTTGGCTCAGTTTGTACCTGGTGCTAGTTTTTGATATCCAAAGGCCTGTACGTCCATATCTGCAGCTATGTGTGCCTGTTGTGCATTTCTGGCAGTGATAGCCTTCTGCTGGTTTGTAAAAATGAAATGATCTGAAATGAGAAGGTGTTTTGTCTCTGCCTCTGTGTGTGCACAGAGGAGCAAAGGAGAGGGCACATGGGGGATGAGGAGATGCTTGTTCCTGCCTGATCCCAGGGCTCCTGTGACACAATTGCTGCTGGCAGGGAGCTGGCCAGGAGCAGGGAGGGACATGTCCTGTTCTCTGTGTGAGCACTTGAAAAAAAGTCAGCAGGAGTGTTCTTCAGATAAGCTGACAATTCAAAGCCTGGAGTTTCTAATGAGCTGTCAGTGTATGTAAAACTTGTGTTTATTCTTAGGGTGATGTGGCATTGTCAGCTGAACGATTGATTTCCAAACCCAACCTGCTTCAAATCTTCAAATCCACAAAGGCTTACATGTGTTAGGGATGAAAGCCATTCTGCCAAGCAAAGTGGTAGAAGGGGAAATAGCTTGTAAAAGTAGTTCAGATTGCTTTTTTGAAAAGAGTGAATTTTTATTTGCAAAATCAAAATAGAAAACCCACAAGAGTTACTGCAGTAAAAATGTTCTGCTGTTACAGTAAAGGCTGACACATCGTGGCCTATTCTTCCTGCTTCAGCACAATATCTTGGGTGAATGCAGCCTTCCAAAAAAAAAAAAAAAAAAAAAAAAGTCAATCCGTTAAAGTGAACACTTCAGCAAAAGAGTGAATTTTATTCAAAGCTGAGCGAGCTGATAGTGTCTTATTCAGCTCTTTGTTAGGGAGGGGTTAGGTGGGGAAGGCACCACAGCAGCCCCTGTCCCAGAGGTGACGGGGGGAGAATTCTAATTGGGACGTAAATCGTGTTTGTGTTATCAGCGGGCCTGGGCTGGGGCTGTTAATTGGCATGCTGAGATCATTTGGAAATGGTTGATATAACACCGTGGTCCATTGAACAGGAAGCTCTGCTGTTTTCACAGTTTGATAATCAATGCATCACTGCACTCAATTCCTTTCCAATGTGTGTTTGTTTGTCCTGTTTGCTTAATTGAACAGCTGGAATTACTGTTACATACAACTGAATGTTAATTCATGGAAGAAGAGAATTTTGCTTCTTCATTATAATTTTATGTAGAAATTGGAAACCTATGTAACATTAAGTGTTAATTGAGTGCACAAATTCATAGGTTTAATCAACCAGGCATGATAAATCATATTTTTACAAAAAAGAATTGATTATTAGCTGAGTCTGTCTTTTAAGTCCAGCATGGCTTTGTGAATATACATACACTTTGTTCATAAGAACAATTGCTGCTTGAAAACTTGGAGGAGAATACAGTATTGTCTTGTAAAAAAGTTTACACTGATCAATACAGTTCATTGCTTTCTCCTGACTTCTGGGACAAATCTGAAAAAGTTTGTGGTCCTCGATTTTGCTTAACCATTCACCGAAATATTTTCCTTAACATTTCACTGCAGTATTTCCAATGCATTTAACTGAACTGCAGCATGACTGTACTCTTTCAATTGTTGTCAAATGTTGCAAAATGTGATTTAAGGTGCCACAGCAATGCAGTTAGAGCGTGAGTTTGTGTTTCAGGGTGGTTATGCTGCCTACCGGTACGCCCAGCCTGCCACTGCCACTGCAGCTGCCTACAGTGACAGGTAAGAACTCCTTTCCTGCTCAGAAATATTTGACCAGTGGAAGTCGAAGATGATTCTATAAATTTGCCTTGTTGAAGTCTCATAACTGTCTTGTTGCTCTGCAGATAATTGTGATATCTAAAGCAGGCTGTTTTATTATAATCCATGAATAGCCATAAATTGAGAGACTGTAGGCCTTAATTGAGAATCAGGCATGAGATGTGCACATTCCCAAGCTGTAGATCATCCAGTTAACGTCTGTGACCCTTGTACAATGTAGATAAATAAATGTACAGATTCATGATGGTCTGCTACTAAGGATCATTATTTGTCTTAGGAGTACTATTTCAGTTGATTTAGAACCTTGAACCTATTGAGTGCCCTCAATTCTCATTGACATTGTTTTAGTCAGTGGAAATTGAGAGTGAGCTGTGTCTAAGCCTGAACTGTCCAACGCAAACCAGTAATTTTTTTTCCATTTGCTTTGTTCCCAGACATTTGATTTTTATTAATACTTGGGGAAAAAAAAAGTTATTATTCTTTTGCTCTGTATTTTTATCCTCAAAATGCAAACCACACTTGGTGGAAACAATATCAGGAATGGAAGATTATTAAAATCTGCACATTCAAAGACTTAACTTTTATCAACTAAGAGCAATGTCACATATATTAGTGCGTCTTCTTGAAAGGTGAATGCTGGAACCCTTTAGAAGTCAATGTCTAAATTGCTGTTGACTTCAGTAGGAACAGAATTTTATCAAATTGCATAAAATTAAGTCTTTGCAGTGTGTGGGCATGATTTTGTAATGAGAAAGAGGATTATCCTACGTTTTCTTCATAAACTGTGCCCTTAAAATCTCTTCTATCTTTAATGTTTTTCAAGTCCTTGAGGAGTGTTCCCTTGTAAAGGGAGGGTGTATATGGTGGCAGAGACGTGCATATAATTTGCTTCATGATGGCAGTGAGAAGTAAGGTCACGCCTCTCAAGACCTGATACAAGAAAAATTTCCCTCGGAATCATGGAAATAATTTCTGAAGCTTTAAATACATATTGAAAAATTGCTTTAAATGCTAAATTAGTGTTATAAATGCTTCTGTTTCTTAAAGAAATCAAGAGATTAAGAAATTCTAGTGCACAATTTCTTAGACTGAAACGCTGTTCATGGATTCTGTATTTTTAGAACCAAGTCCCATGGTATGAATGTTACAATGCTATGCATGCATATTTGCCTTTCAAGTGCTTATTCTGAGTAATGAAGATATATTTTTTAAAGTTATGTGAATAAAGTAATTTGCATGTATGGCTGAGGCATGCTGTGTCAGACAGGTAAGCAAGCTACTTTTTATTGATTTTGGGTCAGTAATATCAACTAGATCTGTGCTGTGTGCACTTTGTTGGCAATGTACTGTTTCTACTTAGGGGAACCTGCACAGGCGAGGTGCTGCTCAGTAGTTTCATTTCATTTCCACAAAGGTTTGTTAGCATGTCGCAGCTCTAGGGTTTTTCTGTGAGCTTGTAATGCAAAACAACTCCTGCTTCTAAAAGCCTACTAAACCAAAAGGACAAAATTACAAATAACCTCCTGTGGTCAGCCAGGTTTTGCCAGCTATCGCTCAGGTGTCCCTGGATCATTTTCTAGGCTGTTTATATCTAGTAATTAAACCTATGCGTTGCATAGAGAAACTGAACAATATCAAGCTGACTTTTAAATGCTTTAATTATGAATTGATGTACCTTCTCATAAACCAGATCAAAGGCTGCAAGATAAAATATCAGTTGGTCACATGTTCTGCTATGGGCAGAGAGTCAACATCACAGAGTTATGCTGCCAAAAAGGTAAAGGATTTGTTTAGGAAGATAGTGCTCTTAAATGCTGTAAAGGAAGCTGGAGATGGCATCAGTAGTAATGCAGTTGTTACAATCCTTAATTTTTTTTTGGAAAAAATTGTCTAATTTTCAGATACACTTTGTGTATAATTAGAATTGCAATAACCTGTCTTTGCTTGCCTAATTTTAGATATCTTAAATGAATTTTATATCTTTTGGATTCTTTTTTTAATTTAGCTTCTCTTTTTAAATGTGGTTAGCCCTCATCTTCGATCTGCTTCCCCCAAATGAATATGGTTTCTTGTCTTAATTACAAATCTCATAACTGAATTTCTTTACGAGAGAATCCCAAAACTAGCATAGAGAACAAAACAACAATCTGCTCAAACATTTCTTTGCATGTGGGAAACTATGTGCAAACATGGATACCTCTGATTACTCACAACTACAGTTTGTGTAATTTGATTAAATTTTGTTCATTTTTAAATGAATTTAATTTAGCTACTTTTGTGAAATTATTAATATTGAAAGTGCTGAAATGTAGTTCAGTACAGCTGCTTGTATCTGCTCTTCTCGATGTAATGATCATCTGCTCTCCTCTCACAACACTGAAGATTCCATATCTCCCTATACATTTATTTAGTGTTCATATGAGCCCCTACTTAATTTAATTACACATCAACTATATTTACTGTTTGTGTAAAAAATGATGCCCAGTGAAATTAAGTGAGGACCACTGAGTATTTACTATTGAAGCTGTGACATATCATGGAAATAGTACTTCATACTAATTTAAAATAAATTTAAAAATCTTTATTTTTTTGGTCACCACTCATATCCATTATGAATGGCAATGTTTGATATTTGAAAGGCTTCTTAAGTCAGGAGATGGAAAGAGGAAATCTTTAGATTGGAAACATGTTTTGGTAAATTAAAAATAAAGGTTGACAGAAAGATTTGGGACTGCAGAATCAATAGAGCAAGTCAATTGATAATGATCACAGTGAGAGGGCTCTATTGTGAAGAAATGCAATGGTATCCTTGTTTGTCACAGCTGGAAATATTGCTGGAAATAGGCGAGGAACAGATACACAGGGGAGAATCAGGTGGCAGGGAAATACCATTAAACCAATCAATGCAGACCCCGAAGTATTTGTCAAGACAGATCATGTACTCCTAAACCAAATTTCACAACAGAGGTAGGCCTGGCAGATCTCTCCAGTCATTTCTTAGGATCATAAAACAGAACCAACAAAGAAACAGGTACATTTTGTTTTATTTATGAAGCAATACAATCACTGGATACAACTTCAAAAAAATTCTGAATTCAATTTTTATATTGTGTGATCTATCATATACTAAATTGCACATACAGATTTGAAGGTCTTTGCAGAAGTGGATCAAAAAAAATTTATGTTTAACTTGCCAAGATTTAAAATATTTCTGATAAGTTTTCCAATTAGTGTAAGTCCTAAAAGGGGACATACTGGTCTATATATATCTGTCATCAGCCTGGAACTTGCCTGGCAAACTCTCTAAACTGAGCATATTTGGAAAAAATAATTGTAAGGGTGTGCAAAAACCACTAAATCAGATGTCAATAAAATGTTTGTACAGCATTTAGTCATCTTTCTTGCAATATTTTAAAAAAAAAAAAGAAAAGTTGTTAGATTTCTGTCCAAGCCTGAAGTAAGAGAAACTAGCAAGGTCATCCAGTTTTGTATTCCTGAGACAGAAGGAGTCGGAGCATGGCAGTGGGGCGTATTGTCATTTTGTCATTGCATGTTCACTTGGTGTTGCTGGTATGTCTGTACTGCTGTCCTGGGTTTGACAGATCCATCACATAGCTCAGCGAATGGCTTGCTTGAATTAAGCCTATGGGCAGACTTATTCACATTGACTGGCTATTGGTTTTGTGTTTTATGATTTGATTATTGCATCTTCGATCGGAGTAAGAAAAAACGTTACTTTCATGCATATGAACGTTGTCAGCAACATTTGCGCGCGCGTGTCCGGGGGCGCGATGAGCGGAGCCCTGGGAGGAGGCAGCCCCGTGTGAAGGGCAGAGCCGTCCCCCGTGCTGCTTGCTGCCCCGTGCAGGGCCGGGGCGTTTGTCCACGGACGGTGCCGTATCCATGTGTACACACACGCTCCCCATCCCTCACACGGACAGGGGCTGCTGCTCTGGGCACCATCCCCCCTGATAGCACAGCGCCACGTTCAAACCTCACTCCAAACTATGGGCAGATTCCCACTCACCTCTTTGTTGTCTGGATTAAATCCCTCGTCACTGGAAGCTGACTTTTTTTTGGCTTTTTTTTTTTTTTTAAATTAATAAAATAAGTCATATTCCAAAATATTTTGCACATAACACATCGTAGTAAAAAATACATTTTGATTTTTTTTTTCTCCTACTATCAATTTGTGTTACATGTTCTGTGGTTATACCTAGGGTTTTATGAAATTTGAGAGGGAAGGTTTTGTCATATGGAAATTATGTATCTTCCAGATCTGAAATCTTACTCCTGATAAGATCCTGATATTCTAATAGTTCACATTTTTAACATGTCTGTGTGGAGCATTCAGTTTTTTCAAAGCAGTAGTGTCTACAGAGATAGTTTAATATATATTCCAGTTCTCTTTGGGCAAGTAGTTGAGAGTAATTCTTGATATCTGTGCTCAGGTTATCCTAAAATAGAATAGGTACAGATTTCATGTAGTTGTAAACATGATCATTAAAGAACAAAAATTTAGAGTGAAGAGTAAAAAACCACAAAATATAAAATATGAGCTTCTGTAGCTGGAGGGGGGTTTTTATTGTATTGTGGACTATATCATCTTCTATTTTATGATTAAACGATGAAAACCACTATAGTTTTATTCAAATTATTTTCTCTTATTGAAGATTACTAGAGATATATACTAAAAATTAAGGTTTTGATTGCATATAAAATATAATAGCATCTTGAGCCAGAATTTAATTTTCCATTAAATAATTTTATAGAAGCATAAATATTTTAAAATCTAGTACTTCATTCATTTCATGATTGTACTTTCTGAGATTAAGGGGAAAGAACTTCTCTACACAGTTTTTGTTTCTAAAGGAATCAGGTTGTAAGAGGAAAAAAATTAGAATAGAATGATAACTTTTCAACTCCCAGGTGGAACCTTCAAACTTTTGTGTATTTTGCTATCCCAGTGTAATCTTGAGAAATGGAAAGGTTTGGGGGATGAGCCGTAAGGCAGAATTGTACAGCCCGTATTCTAGGCTACTCCAATTTTGACAATGAAAAGGCTCAGTTAGCATCTTGACCAGGTACAGAGGTTGTATTTAGCTTTTCTAAAAGCGATAGTTGAGAATATATTTAACACTTCTTCTGCAAATTCTTAGGTTTGATGTGGTGATTCTTTATTGGTCTAGTTTTTCTCCTGGACAATCCTGTATGGTAGCTAAAGCTTCTTTATTCCCTATTATTGCAAATAAAAATCAAATTATTGGCTTGACTGTTACAGAGAGGTAGTGGATTTGGCCATCTACCTGTTAGAACTTTAGGCCTGTATGATCTGTGGCAAACTAGAGGATCACTGGCATCATGTTAATATTTCATAATCCATTTTCATCCCAGTTCATTCACAACTTTGGGGATGACTGGAGTATATGACTCATAGCATAACCATAGCAGTACCTTTTAGTGAAGAGTTAGAAAGTAAAAGTGGGTAAAAAATGAATAAAGAAAATGTTATGGGGGGGGGAAAAATCAAAGCATTTGAAATTCCATGAGCAGGGCGTTTAGTGTAGTACATTTGGGCGGGAATTTCCTGAAATGGAAATATGTTGCATAGAGTACTTTCCAATAATTGAAGCCTGGTTCGTTGTAAAATATTGCAGATAGGACATTTTTGGGGGAGACACAGTGAGTCACATTAACGTAGGAAAACAATGCAAACAATTACATTTCATAAAAACCTAATCTTCTACCAGTTCTAGGAAGCTGCTGTGATATTTTAATATGTTCCTTTGCTGGGTGGAATTAACCTGTTTACTGATGCTTTGAAGGCTGTGTATAGTTTGACTTTTTGTGTAATATCCAGGGAACTGTTAAAACTCCTCCACTATTTCAAAGCTGAGGGGATACGGCAGTGAAAAAGCTTAGTTCTACTACCCAGAATTATGATAAACACCAATTATTAAACTTTTATTGTGTCAGAGCTGGTTTCATTCACACCCTGCTTCTACTTCTCTTACCTGTAATCTTCATTCTCATCCACTGCAGTATCGAGGGATGTTTTAGGAATCCCCATAGACAGGGAAAGGCTCGGCTGTTACTGTGAAATGTTTTGACATCCATGCTGGAAATCAAGAAAAAATTGGGAGAGAAGGTAGAGGTAGACTAAAGCCCAGATTTTCATACCTGGCTTCCTGATGTGCTCCAAGCTTAAGGTGCTCAGTACTTCTGCTGCCAGCTTCTTCTTGAACGTAGGGAGAGCTGTTAGATGCTCACCGTGTTCCAAAAATAAACCAGTGCACCTATTCTGACAGTTATATCTCTGCTTCAGTATCCTCTCTTGGTTTCGTTTAATACCTCCAGCCTACATCTGGCTATGTAGCATGACTTTTCACTTGGGAGTTCCTTACTCCAACGTAAAAGCTCATAGTAAATAATGGAGATTCTGAATATATTAATTTGATGAAGTTTTGTACATACTTTTTCTCTAAAAGGGTGGGGGGGGAAGGACTGGTTAACATTTTTAAAGTAGGAATTATCTCATTACTAGTTCATAAAAACTTCTTTGCTCTTAGAGGATATTGGAAGAAAGTGCAACTTTAAAATTTTTCAGTGTTGTATTCAGCAGACTGGATAAATACGGAGTTGGGGAGTTACTAAAACATTGATTCCTGATCCAGCAGACCAAAACTGTTACAGTCTATTGGGTCACTGCCTGTGACATGATAGCCCATAAGAGCTCCTTTGGACATGTCAGTGGCTAATTATACACTCTTCAGTTCTCAGATCATTGGCTTGATAGACCACAGAGAGGCAGATTAGAACGTGCCCTAAGTGTTGTCAACAGGAGTGCTTTAAAACTGAGGAGGAATTAAGAGCAGTGTGCAAGAGGCAGGCAGAAGACAAAGGAACGGGATGTTATTAATAAAACTGGGATGACATGGATACAGTCTGTATGGATTAGCTGTGTAATTTGCAATGTGCTCTGGCAAGGTGACGAAGTATTAGAAGAACAAACTTTAAATAACAATGTTGATGAAATTAATCAAGAAAGAGGCAATTTACACTCTTGCATGTTTTCACTGTAGCGTTCCACACCTCTGAGGAGTCTAAAGCATTTGATTAGGTATTTAAATAGATTTTTTTTCATATTCTTTTGGGCTTGTCAAGCTTCTGATACTCTAGGAACTCACTGAGGAAAGCATGAGATTGTAAGAATACTGCAGGAGTGGGAATAGAATGTTTATCCATGTATCCTAAAGAACTTTTTTGGTGAAAATTGCTGTAGGGTGTTTAATATACATGCATTAAAAAAAAAAAAAAAAAAAAAAGTGAGGATTTTGTGTAAATGAACCATTTACCAGCTTTTAAACTTCATCTTGTTTTTCTTGAATGAATTCTTAAATAATCCTGGCAAGGTTTTCATGTATATGGTATTTTAGTTAAAATACGAAAAAAATTATGCTGTCAACTAATTTGTAAAGTCATTCCAAACTTACTATAATGTAAAGGGAAAGAATTGTTGTTATTCATAATTGCTGAAGTTTATAATTATACCTCTCTATGTTAGGAAGCTTTATGGTGGATAAAATGACGGTTACTAATAAACCATTATAATTGCTATGAAATCAGAAACAAATATAAAGTATGTTTTTGAGGCATTATTTTAAGGATGCCATGATATTCATAAAGAATAAATCCCCCAATTAAATAAATGGATATTTTTTGATGTATTTTGTTGAGAAAACACTGATTCTTTACACAAAGCTGACTTCAAAATGTTCTTTGCACTAAAGAGAATGAATAATATGTCCAAAATATAGTAATAAACAAAACTTTCAAATATAAATATTGAGACTTCAAAAATAGCCTTAATTTAGCAGTCCTGAATCATAATGACATTGATTCATGTTGCTGACGTGGAGCACTTCTGAAATAAAATTACCGCACTGCTTCCTCAAGTATTTAATTTAAGTGCATAGACTGTGTTAATCACGGTAAAAGACCAATAATTTTAGAGCAGTTCTGCCACTGAGCTCAGTATGAATTCAGCTATGGATTTGTGTGGTATTCAGCATTTCACCTATCAGGTTTAGGTTTCACTTTAAAATGTCCAGATCTACTTAAAAAAACATATGTTCCTCTTGCAGATAAATATGCATCTTTAGACTCTGTATATTGCATTATTAATAGCAAATAATTTCATACTAGGTATAATATATTGAATAATCATACATCGAAATATTCCACTGATGCAGCAGGTAATATGAGTTAGACCCGAGTCTATTTGTATAGCTCTGATTTAAAAAATAAACAAATCAGAAAATAAAATTTGTAGATCTAAAATATGAAAGGTGAAAGACCTACAGATTTTCCCACTGGTTGTGATGTAAGATATTGTCCACATTCTGGCAATATATTAAAAATAAGCTTTTTTTTCTTTTTTCAACAACAGTACTATGTTGGAAGGTTGCATCAATTTGCTAGAAATTTTCTTTATACCGACTTTGAGGGCTAATGGCAGGAGAGAGAGGGGCAGTTTGTATCCAAGACACTGCCGTAGCAGAATTATTCAGTCCACGCTGTGTGCAGAGTGGACATCTCTCCAATCTGCTTTACAGCATTGTTATTGGACTGTGCTAAAAGGAGTCTCTCTCTTGTAGCATTTGAAGGGGTTATTTAGCTAGTTCAGTATCAGGGCTAAAAAAATGCCGGCCCATCTGCTGGGGAAAGCCTGACATAAGAATATAATCTGTGAGAAAACACCTTCTGTTGACCACTTTTCCCTTTAGGTTTTTCTAATCCCTTTAGGTTTTTGGGTTGGTTGGTCGGTTGGTTGTTTTTTTTCTCTCTGAGTAAACGGAATAATGCAGGCATATCACCAGGGATGTGGATGCACATTTCCGTTGGTGTCCAGAAGAGCTAGGGGTTGCTATTTTTTCTTTTCTTGAAGGTATGTTTCTTGCAATTGCAAAAGTACTTTTTGGTATGAAAACAAATTATTCCTGGTCAAGAAGCGGTGTGACCGGTAGCAGGACAAAACTTAATGAGGGATTTTGTTTCTTTTTTCTCTCCTGCTGCCTTTGGCAGTCTGAATTTTGGTGGAGACATCTTGTCATTGGCTAAAGCACACTGAGATGTCCTGTACCGCGCGTGAGGAGGACGCAGATGAAAGCGGTGCAGAGGTGGCAAACGCGGCAGGGCAGCGAGGGGCTCGGTGGAGCTGCCTGGAAGCGGGGCTGCAGTGCCCCTGCAGACACCCCGGGGCATTCGAGGGACCCAGGGAGGCGAGGGGCACACGGCACCTTCTGGAGCGGCAGCTGAGCCTGGGCAGATGGACCAGCTGCCTCTGCTGTAGTGTTTTCTACGCAGCCATAGTTCTAGAAATAGCTGCATTCATCTCTTCTGAGGCAGGGCTTTCCTCTATCTGCTTCCCAGGCCTGCCTAAAATTTCAGGAAAGAAATGGTCAGGAATGATGGACATAGGAGAGCATTATCTTGTGACGAGGAAAGCAAAGTACCTCAGTGAGAGCAAAATATCCACATCTTCCTCTCTTATCTTGGCATCATCGTTGGTTAGGTTGAACAAGCAATTCTGCAGAGTAAAAGAACCTGACATTGAAGAAATTAGTCTAAAAGTAAAATATACCTTCCTAATGCCCATCAGGTCAAACAAGTTACTCTTAGTGTTGTTGAAGCTTGATACCGCATGAATTATTTATAGTTTTATTCTTATTTCATTTAATATCATATAGGTATGGCTGTGAAGTTGTTTAGTTGTCTTTGTGTTGTGATTCAAATGCTATGGGTATGGTAATGTACTTTGATCTTACAGTAATGGGAATATAAAGCATGATAATAGCAAAATCAACCTTCTAATTATAGTTATTATGCTAATATTAAAAAGTTTAAATTCTTTGATAGCCTTGATATTTAAATTTAGGACACCAGCAGGAGGGAGTTGGGAAGGACTTAATAAAATGATTATAAAGGGAAACTTTGTCCATCCTTGAATATCGCAGAAACCATTCAAGGAGCCAAGCAGTCAGCTTTATTAAAATTCATAGCGAAAAAGCCCTCAACATCAGAGTTCTCACAAGAGCAGCAAAGTCTTAAGTTTAGAGCATGAAGGAAATATATAATAGCTTTAATAATATAATGAAGAAATGCATAGAGGTACCACATATAACTCTGCTGGGAGAAATCATAGCTACACTTGATAGTTAGCACCAGATCCTTGGGGAATACAATTTGGAGCAGCTCCAGGATGGAAAGTCAGGGCTTTTGGTTAAGAGGCATCAATTTTACCAGCTGAGATTCTGATCCCTGAATTCTAAATACTGGCTTTGTTTGTCAAGCCCATGGAGGTCCTACCAGAAAAAGTCAACTGATTAAATATAGTTTAAATCTTCCCACTGTCACTTTTGTTCAATATCGTGTTTGCCTTCATCCTAATTTTAGATGTTCTGGGGCTCTACACTGTTTTCAGTAGTTGCTGCATTTTTGGGCGAGGGTCTGCACCTCTGTGTTAAGCAAAATTATTTCTGTCTAGTTTTGTGAAGTTTGTCAGCAAAGCCCAGAAATTCAGGTCTACGAAGCATAATCACTGAGTGTTAGTGGATTATAATTTCTTTTAAATTTCAGGTTTCCTAGAGCCAGTGCGAGTAATTTCTTAAAATCCCCCTTGACCTCTAGCATGGCTTCCATTTTAAGGAAGCTCAGTGCTGCTGAGAAGGAGGGATTGAAAACTTCTGGGAGTCATGGGTGAAATTAGGTGTGTGTCAAAATTTTGTTCTTAATTGTGTGCTGTGTGAAACAGTGGTGAGAAGTCTGAGTGCTGCCCAGCATTTTAGGGAGAGGAGAGGACACACAGAACACTCACTGGCCCCGTGTGCCCTGCTTGGGTCTTCCACCCAAAACAGCCTAAGTTTATAAACTTCCCAGACAGCTGGGAGTTCTGTACACCTGAAGAGTAGCAGGGCCAGTGACTGCAGGAGAGAAAGGTGATGGGAGGCTGGTGCTTTTCAAGGAGTGGGGAGTTGTGCAGACACAGAGGAGCTTGTCCTTTCCCAGGGTGGGATGACTCCATGGAATCTTTTAGAGGGAGCACTTAGGTTAGCAGTTTATTCTGAACTTAGGTTGGAATTGTGTTTCTTGATCGTTACATCCCTCGAGTCATAAAAAAATGTCTGAGACCCATTCTCTAAATGTCTTCCTATCTTCCACTTCCAGGTTCTGAATTTTCCGATAGCAAAGTGGGCAAATCTCTTATGGGTCAGGTATTTCTTCACAGAAGTACTTGTGTATATTAGACATCCATAGCAAGGACTAGGCTCAGGCTCCGGTGATTAAAGAACTTAAACCCTTCAATGTATATAAAATCTCTATTCTTTAGCAGGGTATGATTTCACCAAGCAGTATCAAGAAGAGAGAAAGAAAGCAGGAAATGTACTGGATATGCAAAAGGTCTGCTGGATAGAAAGAGCAGGTGCCAAAAGAGAGAGGTTTCTGTCAGATGTGGGGCCTTAAAGGCATGCATTTGTTACTGCCAAAGGGACTACAGGGGATGGAGCAGAGGAGATTAGAACATGTTCAAACCTCTGAAGATGGTGTAATGTAGGTTCAACAACTACTCCAAAGGAAGAAAGCGCATCTAAATCACTTAATAGTGCTTCTGTTGTCCTCTCCTTCTGTTCTTATTTAAATTCAGGATCTATATCAAATGTTTAAATATTTTTTTTTTCTCAAAATTTAAAACCATCTTTATTACCATACTGGTAAAAAACGTGTTAGTTTTCAATTTGCTAGAAGAGATAAAAATTGATATATAGGCTTGAGAGAAGCAGTAGTATGCAGAGTGTTTGCCCTTGGGAGGTAGCTGCTGAGATGGAACACAGCCATTTGGAGTCCCAGCAGCACAATTCCTGACCCACGCTGTCTGGGAGACATCAGACAGCTCAGACTGCCAAAGGGTGCCACTCCTGCACTTAAAAGGATTGCACTTAGCCCAGGGTGTGAGGATCCGGCAGGTTGAGTATATCCAACTGTACATTCAGATCAATGTATTTGTCATGTTATCCTTTCAGGGATTCTTTTTTTCTATCTCACTTACCACCAGTAACAACTTTTAAAATATTACTAAAAATAAAAATAAATTTCTGTTGTTTAAATCTGTGTTCTTTTACATCTGAAGTATTAACCAGTGAACAGTAAAAATTTAGTTCTATACTTTCACTGTTAATACACAAATTAAATTATGGAAGTGATTCTGTATCTTAATTGAGCAGGGCTTATTGTATAATAAAGTTGGGTCCACTTACAATTGCTATACCTTTTTGAATCATTAAAAGTGTAGCAGTGATGAGGAACACTAAACCAACCTAAAACGCGTCATGAATTTTCATCATATCTTCCTTGTGAGATTTTTAAGCCTTATATGCTCGATAGAGTTAGTGCAGGAAATTGCTCTTTAAAGGGAACACTCCACATTTGCAGAGGAGTGAGCAAGGTGAGCTGTCCTTTGCCACGTCTGCTCTGCACCTGCTTTAGGACAGAAGGAATCTGGTGCACCACAGAGCCAGCTTCACTCCAAAGGACTCCTTCTGCAGACTCTGGGGTTGTCCACACAAAGGACTAACCCTTGCTTTGGCCATCGGGTGTGATACCTGTGATGCCGCTGATGAGCAGTTTGCCCTCTAGGTCTGGGTAAAAAAACATTATGGAATTTAGCTAAATAAAAAACCTGCCACTGTAAGAACACTAAAACCATCAAGCTTCCAGTCTTTTCATTCTCACAATTGCTATGCTGACCAATATGTAACTTTCTACTTTTAAAAGTTATGTACGGATTTGTGAAATTTATTTTACAAAAGCAAAATAATATCTTCCTATGAAGCAGTATAACAAGAGATGTTTACAGTAGTTGTTTCTTAGATAGGTATTACTTTGGGTTAATTTTTTTTTTTTTTTTAGTTTGTGTTCTCCCAGTAACTAGTAAAGAATTGGTTAAAAAAAGAGTAAGATTTCAGAACAGTTTCAATATTATTTGTCATTACAAGGGACAAATTGCAGTTAGTGTTCTGGGTCTTTCCAGAGGTACTAACCCAGCACATTACCCTTGCAGATAATTCTGTACATTAACATCTGAAGACAGAGAACCTGTGGCTAAATGTTCCACTGTTCTGAGCAGAGATAAATAAAAGGCGCTTCTCAGGAGCCCCTTCAGAGGCAGTTCTCAAGGAAAAGTGATCTTTTCATTTAGATGAGAGGGCAGTTTAACAACTTCATAGAAATGAGTCAGAAGGATTTTCTGTACAACAGTAGCTGGAAAGCCTGCACTGCTACTGGCTCAGTCCCTTTTAGGCAAGCACCTAACTTTTCCTGTCTGTATGATTATCACAGACGAGGTAGCAGTAAATACAGTGACAAATTGTGCTACCTATGAAATACAGAGTAGTTCTTTGTTTATAATGTGAAATTTATCCCCCTTTGTTTTTTTTAAAATTCATGTCTTTAGCATTAATTGTTAGGTAAATCTCATTAGCTCCTGAAAGTGTTGCAGATGACTAAATAAAGAGCAGAAGTACCAACTGAACATCAGTTGAAAATGCAAGAACGTACAATTTGATCACTACATTCACACAGGCAGTGTCAGTATTTCTGGTAGGGCAGAGGCAATGATCTCCTTTTGGATTTATGCAATCCAGTTCCTACAGTACAGACTGCAGACTCCTTGTTTTCTTTTGGATTTTTTTTTTTCCCCCTTAGAATGTGACCCTCTAAGTACCAAGGTTCACAGATTTCTAAATGAGAATTTCAAATCTCTTGATACACTGGAGGTGAAGTAATAGAAATAGATTTTGTTCCCTTAGGGCTTAACTCCTCGAGGTTTTGCTGCCCCTAAGGGACGTTTGCTCCTGCATGGTTTTCAGTAGGCTGCTCAGTCCTTGATGCTTGCAGAGCTGTTTTTCCAGGCAGTCCTCAGCCCGCATCCTTTGGCTCCTGCTGGTGCGACTGTGGCATTAGGGCTGTGCAGAGCAGCGGTGTGGGGTTTCTGCGGTGCGGTGCGGGCAGTGCAGCTGTGCGCAGCTGGGAGGAAGCCGCACCCAGGTGTGGGTGCTGCCTCTGCACCCGGCCTCATTAACCCTGCACGGCACTGAAGCACCCCGAGGAAGCTGTGTGTGTGCATATAAAGGAATCGTTTGATGTTAATCCTGAAACATGGTTTCCGCTAACCCAAATCCTGCTTGCCTAGACTTCAGAAAGGACAAATCAGGATTTGTGCCATAAGGAAGTTTTCCACATTTTGAAATACTAGTGCATTTAGAGTTTCTCTTTTTATGTTACCTGGTTTAAAAAAGAATTTTGCAAGAGAAGGTTTATATTAAATTACTTATATCTCTAGCTTATTCTCCTAAGATTCTGCAAAAGACTTTTCTATGTATTTGGATGACAGTATATGAGAATATACTATGTCATTTTTTAAAAATAAATAGCAGAAAATTAATTTTCTGATTGCAGTCATATTAGACATAGAAAAAGCAAAATATTTTAATTTCAATATCCTCCTTTCAGATGCACAAAGTAAATTGCAATTTAATTTTTTTTTCAAAAGCGCTTTTTACATATTTTGCAGTAGTGCCCTTTAATAGCTATATCAATATATTGTTTTATTTTTATTAGACTTCATAAATATATTGACATATCTGTAACACTAAACATGAAGCTTCCAATGCAAGAGTTTGTACATAGTCCATATCCAAATGTCACCATTATTTCATTTAAAAGATCCCAGCATGTCTACCTCATGATCCTTATAAACTCTATAGTACTCAACACTTTTTCTTGCTACATTCATTAAAATTAAGCACCCTTCCCCTACCCCATCTGTAAACATCAAGTCAATTGGCAGCTAGCACATTTCCCAGTCAGCAAGCAGTATTGTGAATTTTATCTTCTCTTGCAGAAATCAATTCGTCTTCGTTGCAGCAGATGAAATTTCTTGTAACACCTCTGCAGGTAACAATCATTGATACTTCTTGATGCATCCATCCAGGTCTCAATATCCTTTTTCACATGCTGCATTTAATCGTAAGACAAAGCATAGGAAAGTCCATAGTATAACTCTTTGGAACAGTTTAATGAATTTATAGCTTCAGCCTATAGGTTCTGCCATAGAAGAGCCATTAGGTTATTTTGCTGACGTTGGTGTTTTGTTTCGGGTTTAAGTATCGTATGGCCTAGAGTGTAAGGATGTGTTAAACCTTCTGATAAAAGCTGCAGGACTGTGACTTTCTAAAGTCAAACCAAACAGAACGGATGAGAAGAGCCAAGGCTTAGATGTGTGTAGGACATTGTAAGTGCTATCGATGTAACAATTTTCTTTTCAACTCGTTGGGGGCAAATGATGCCCACAAGGGTATTGCAGACCCTAAAGCACTCACAAAGTCTATCCTATGGATGAGATAGTGGGAGAGAGGGTCTGTGCCTTCAGAGGATCGCTCTCTAGTAAGTAAAAAGTCTTGATATGCTATCATGTTGTAAGCCATGGGTACGGAAGAATGAACAATGTTTTTAAAAGGTTTATTTATATTTTATAAATATATTGAATATGTCAAGAGGTTTTCTCTCTTTTAAGCAATAGAGTTTGAACAAGTTTAGTCTTAATTCAGGTAAGGATGGTGTTATGTTACTACATAAGAAACAAAAGGCAAAAATAAATAGTAATGGTGCCGGGGCTTATTCTGCCAATAATGTTGTGCAAAAAATCAAGTTCATAGAAGCCTCTCATATTGCAGGATGAAAGGGTATATAGTGTGAAATCAAATGTTGGTGTTAAGAAGTGTTTGCTGGTAGAGTTTTATATTAGCAGAAATAAATGAAAGGTGATGAGATTCCTGTTTATGCCATGATGATCTACATAGAAACAAATAAAGAGCATTTATTTTTGGAAAAGATGATCACAGCTAAACCCAAAATATGCTAAAACTGTTGTAATCTCTATGCTAGCTGTAGCATTTTTGGTGGTAATCTGAAAAGTTCTTCTGTAGTAAAACCTGATTTAACATAGCTTTTTCCAAGTCCTGTAAATTACAAAGAAAATACATTTTGAGAATGCAACATTTGTCACATTCTTGATATCACTCAACTTGGATTTTGGCTTTTGCTAATTCACTTGAGCTTCCTGCTCAGCTCTTCATTGAAGTGAGCTGTAGCAGGGAGGCTACTAATTTGTAAATCTGAGCTTCACTAAGTAAGAATAAATATATTTATTTTAGCAATTTTTAAACTTGGAATTCTTGAGTTAGATGTGGGGTCTGTGGGGCCAGTTTTGCAAAGTGAACCCTTCTAAACAACAATTATTGCGCTAATGAAGAAATTTTTCTCTCTCAATTCAGGCACAATTTAAGTGCCCAAGCTTTATTACAGATATTCCATATATCACTTCTTTATAATTCCAGTCAAAAATATAACAGTTTCATTTATCAGTACATTCAGTGAACTTTACACAAAAGGAAATGGATCTCTGTGTGTATTTATTAAAACTTTTCAGTTTACCAGTCGATTACCTCTGTTGAATTGATTCAACAATAAGGTATTTTTGCTAGGCACGTTTTTGAGCGTATGATAAACACATCCATCACAGGTGACTGTAGGTGCCTTCTTTTGCACTAAGATGTGAAGGAGAAAGCTGATGAAAGCCTGTACCTGCTGTTTCTTGTATACCTAAGTTTCAGTAATAGAATTTAAATGACTTTTGGCTTCATAAAAAAAGTAATTCTCTGGCCCATATTCCTGTGAGTCCAATTGCCAAAGTTGAATTTGGTCTTTTGAATTTGTAAGTTGACTTCCAACTATTTTATTATCTGATGTTTTATGTTTTAATACATGGAGCAACCATAGAGATACTTTTAGAACCAAAGCTAACCTTCCTGTGGTTTTTCTGATGCATGCAAAACACCTGCAGTATGATTTTATAGTGCTTTTCTTAGTGCTCCTAAGCTCCATGACAGTAATTCTACTCTTTAAAGTTGATATCAAGTGAAGATACTTATAACATGCTCAATGTTTGAAATGTGAGTATATGTATGTTTGTATTGCTTCCCTGTAAAGAATGTGTGTGTTTGTGGGTTACAAATAGTAATATATAACAAGCAAAGCTTTGGCTGGAACTTGATCATCAGTTGGAAATGGGAGGTCTCGGGTGGTTCTGCTGGTAATTTTCACTCTTTTCTTGTCAATCCTTCATCATTCCTGCCAGAGAATACTTAGCCCTCAGCCACATGACATCTTTTTTGATTTGGGAATAAGGTAGTCTTGAGTAGATAAATGTGTTAATGAGCAATTTGTCTCCATATACACATTTTTATTTGTATATCTCTGTCTGTTCTTGAATGCACATTACGGAAGGGAAACCTCCTCAGATATCTGACAGAGGGATCCTTCCATGGGAAATTTAAAAGCATTTCACTCTTGATTGCATCCAGTGCATTCTGAGGCTAAAAATAATTACTGTTCAGAAGAGAAGTTCTGCACTTGTGGGATAGATCTTCTCTGGCAGACGTGATTAAAGGGTTTGCAAACAGATCTGAACTAGAACAGAGGCAGGGAAACTATCAAAAACCTCCTGTTGGTTTGATGATGGAATTTTAACAAGGATCTCTGAGGACTTTCCTCTAGCAAATTCCTGACAATAGTTCCACTAGGGGAGAATTAATCCTGAGGTTCTTGTCTGATGCGGGCAATGGGCATGTGCCCTGTCAGTCTCTGGATAAATCAGAATGAGACCCAGAATAAACCCATGGTTTATTTACATGTTGGTTGTAGAACATTGTTCATTTTGCAGCTTTAGCATTCTTAGTGAATTTTTAAAATCAGTGCTCAATCTATTTTTTTCTTTTAGGTTTTGTAACATCAAAATTCATAGTTTGTAAAGAAAAAGCATTTTTAGTGTCTTTTGCAAGTGCATTGTCAGATGTACCTGCAAATGACATTTTATATTTTTTATGTAAAAATGGGACAGGGTTATTATTTTATATTTATATTGCTCTCTCTCTTCTTCCAGTTTTTAACTGTTATCCAGCCTTTATGTAGAAGCAAAAAAATCCAGTGCTGATGCATGTTTGGTATTATTTTTCTCCCAAGTGGGTTTGCTGTTTATGATTTTGAAATAACCAAGAGAGAGGCAAGGGTATATATAAAGCTGAATTCGGAATGAAGTATGGTGGAAGTGGATATAACATCTGTCCAATTGTGACTGTATTTATTTACATTTTCGAGCAGAATCAGTCCCAGGAGGAAGGATTCTGTGTGTGTGTGTGCATGTGTCTGAATGCAAGCAAAAGAAACGCTTCATAAAGCTTTAGAAGTTGACAGTCTTAAATTAAGTTATTGACCTCCATTTTGAGAAAGATACAGTCTCCAAAATAGATTAAACATTTTGAAAGGTTTAACTTTATAACTCCAGGAAAGGTGTTGAATAAAAACAAGCAGCTTCCATAAGCAAACCGTGGGGTTTGTGCTATTGAAATATTTGAAGAGACTATTGGCCATTTTTAACAAATGCAATTGCTCCAGTCATTGCAATTTTCCTGTATACTATCATTAACCTGTCTGCACTAACATTGCCACAAATTTAATGCATTGAACAATAGCAAATACGGAGATACTTATTTAAAACAAATTAATATTTGATGAAGTGCTTAGAATGGCTGCAGTGCCTGTTGTGGCAAAGCTACCTCCGCCAGGGTACATAAAGAATTGCAGCTGGTCAAAATTTTGCTATACAATCTTGAATACATCTCATTGACCTGTTCATGAGTCTGGTAGGAGATATTGATCAGATCATACTCTTATAAAAGGACTTTGAAAGAGTCCAGTCCAAACTGCTTTGGAAGAATGCCGCTTCAGAGGTATTTCCTTCAGCCTGTTTGAATTACTGTGTGAAGACATATGCTCAGTTGAGAGAGGTTCTTCCCTTTTACTATTGCTGCCACTGGGTTTGACTTCATTTCATGAAGCAATTTGGGAAAATAACCATTTTCTATGAGATGCTTTTATTATTATGTTATGCTCCTCCACTAATCAAATAAAAAACGAAGATGAAGGAGCATCTGTATGGTCTTTGTACCAGTATTTATTTAAGGCTGTACTGCTGTTCCCCATGAAAAATAGCAGATACTGAAGTTTTTGCTCTGGAAAGACTAGGAAATGTTGCGCTAATGCACAAAATTAAACTTCTTCTATAAATTCAAGTGTCCTTTATGTTGGCAGTTTAAACTTGCATTTACTGCTGCTATAAATAGTTGCTTATATGGAATTCCATTTGTTACAGCTTTTACTGCTCTGGGTAGTTGCATGGTGAAGACGCTCAGCTGTTGGGCCAGTTGATAAAAATCAGTAAACACTTTGATTATCCTCTGTTCTCCTTTCATGAGGTTTGATTAATTCCTTTTTGTCACCCCGTGGAAACACGGGCGGCCCTGGCTGGCGTCTCTGTCATTATCTGTGTGACAGCTTGCCTGCCCGGTGCTCGCGGTTCTAGGTCAGTTCGCATGGCTGCTCAAATGTGACAGCATGACAAGATTAAGGAAAGCTGAGGTCCTGTGATTTGTAAATGGAGGATTTGCAATGTGAGGCTCCCTTGATAACAGAAACAGTGAACAATCTGTGTTTGTCCTCAACAAGTGCCTATAAGCACGTGTGCATCTCCTGTGCTGGTTTTTTAATGAGGCAATTAGATTGGTTTTTCTCTGATAGACTCAAAATAGTGCACGTGAACCATGGTGTGTGTGTGCATGTATGGATGCCTATGTACAAGTCCATTAAATGAACAGGGATTCAGTTTTACTGTCTTGAGATTATCATATTGCAAATAAACATAAAACAGTGCTGTGGTTGCAGGCTGCAGAACTTTATACATGAACACAAAAGACTGCTTTAAAATTTAATAAATAAAGTACCCAGTATATTTATTGTTAAACTAGATAAGAATTTCTACAAGCTTTATTGCCCCTTAATATAACAGCAATAGTAATAAGCAAATGCTTTAGAGACCTAAAAATGCTTTATTTTAATTGGAATAAAGCTGGGTTTGGGTGTCACCTGTTGGCAAGCCTCAGATTCCCCAGTGGCTTTTTTTAAGGAAGTTTACATAAAATCTAAGTTTCTTGGATAGAAGCTACACTGAAAGGTGGTGCACAGAATTCTTTTAGACTTTTGACTAGTCAACACTGCAATTCCCATCCTGGTGTGAATCTAGACAGCAAGACTGAAAGTGAGTGAGAGCTTTTAGGCTGAGGTCTGTGCCTGAGATTGCTCCATAGCAGTGATCCAGCATCAGCTCAGGGGAAAGTCACCTGTGCTGCTGTTTGTTACCCTTCTACATTTCTGCAAATTAACCAGTATCAATCATGTTTATTTAAATGTTTTAGAAGGTGGCAGCTCAGCTTTGGCTGGCTGCAAACATCTCACAAATTTTAAAAGAAGATACAGGCTGGCAAACAGAAGCAAAATTAAAATGACATCTGAGCGTCAGTGAAAGTTCTGCAAAACATGCCTGTCAATTAGCAAGGAAATTAACTGGCCAAACTGCGATGTGACATATATAAATAAACAGCCAAGAATTGGAAATTCATCTCTACAGAAAAGTCTGCATAGGCTTCTCAACTTTCTCCTTTCTCCAACCTGCAGGAAAAAGTAAACACTGCTTTTAATATTTCATCAATGACATATTTATGAAGATCCTTTCACAGAAACCTTTCATTATTGCCCTCTACCTGTGGTAGACCCTGGTCAAGTTTCTGATCTCTGTGAAAACCTAGCAATGTGTTAGCACTGTAGTGATAGGAAATCCCTTATGGCTCTGCAAGCATACAGGAGTTCAGCCCTGCAGTACACCTTGAAGTTTTGCTCTTTATTGTGCTGCCTGTCATTTCCCAATTCTTTCTCTGCTGCACATCACAAATCTGTAGCACATTATAGGTCATGGAAGAGGAAGATGGTGTGAATAAAGTATGTGATGGTCCTCCCTTGTACAGTGACCTCAGTGTTTGATAGTGTGCATTCAAAACTTGGCATAGAGAATTTTAGCATTCTTAACTTTTCCAATCAAGGAAAATGCCTGGAAACTGTTTTTATCAGCAGATTTCAATTTCTTTGATCTTAAGTAAAAACTTCAGAGATATCTTCGTCCATTGCCTTCTGAGGTAGAGAGAGCTGTTGGTGATTAGGTGACTGAAATCCCAAGATCACTTGGTGTTAATATCCGAAATGAAGTTAATTAGTTGGTTGCACATCCTTTGAACACCACAAGCAGACACCATCCTATAGCAGTGGGATGAATTTTAGGTTAAAGAGCTACCCCTGCTGCACAGGTTTGACCCACTGAGCCTAAACCACTGCTCAGCAGTGTGGTGTGTGGCTGGTGTGCCTGGGGAGCAGCTGGGACATCGCCTCTCTTGGTATCATCACAGTTCTGTGACCAAGAGGAAGAGCACAGTGTTAGTGGTTGGAATCATTTATGGATTTGTGTGGTTAAGGCCAGGTAATCCTTGCTTTCCTTGGATTCCTTCCAGAAGCAATTTTAATACTTGATTGTTCAATTACAATCAAAGTGGGTAAAAAGTGGATAATATTTGGGAAAAGTTAGAAAGATGAGCTTTCCAGTGGTACACAGGCTTTGCTTGTAATGTGGCTGAGGTCAGAAGTAGTGCCCAATTTTTAACTTCTCTCTTTATAGTTCTTAAGCAGGCTCATAATTTTCTGTAGCTCCTCCAGCGATATGTAGACTTGAAAAAACGAGGGTGAGTTGATAATGATAATTAAAATATGTACATCCAATTCTTTAAAATTCTCCTTCTATAGTTCTCAAAGCACTTGAGGAAAATGTGTTAACTTGGTTCATATTTTATGTGGTGAATTTTTCCTTATGAAATCTGTTATTAAGCCCTATAGTGTATATGTAATTTAGGAGCTTCTGAATGTCTCCAGTATTGGAGCTGCACTGTCTGTCCCAGATGTGTATGGAAATACAGCCATAGTACTAAGGAATTTAAAATCCTGAAATGGCAATTACAATTAGAGAGGCACAGAATTCCCCAGTTTTTAGAGACTTCAACAATACTGACTACTCATAACTCAGAGAGATACTCCCTTTCAAAGGCCCTGATAAAATAAATCCCATAACTTCCTTTTTTATATTTTTTAAAAATTTGATCAATGAACAACTAATTGTCCTTTAATATAGTATTTTAGCATTTTAAAACCCTCTGCTGAAAATGATTGAAGAGATTGAGGCATAGCATAAGTAAAGAAGAACATACCATGTGTTGGTGGATAGTTTATGGCTACATTTACAGAAGTTAGCATGGCTACACTGGGGTTTTTTTCAGTTATTTCCCAGGAAGTTGTTAGTCCAGCTATTGAAGAACCAGTGTCAGTATGATAACATCCTAGCAAACATATTTTTTCCCATGATGTCTTGAATGCTTGTCCCAGATATAGTGGAAAATAGAAGAACATACCTTGTTCTAGTTAGTGATGCATCAAAATTGTTCATCAGCTGTGATCTTCGACAAGAATTTGTGCATATTGTTTTGGATACATTGTTCTATCATTCAGTAAAATACACAGAGGATCGCATTGACTATTAATTTATTCAAAACCTTGCCATTGGCATGTCCTAAATTTTAGGAAGTTGTTTACCTAGAATGAGAGTTCACAGTGTAAATTATCACAAAGCATTTAAATGCCACTAATTCTAATGAGAAGTAAAGCACGCTGGCATAACAGTGAGTAAATGAAGCAGTGTGTGTGGGACTGAAGCAGCTTACTTATTTGCAGTGTGACAATATAGTTTAAATCCTTCTTACTATTTTCAGCCTGGAAATCAGAATCTATTCTGTTAACCTTCTGAGCTTCTAAATTTGGTGTCATGCAAGGGCGTGTTTAAAAATTAGCATTTAAAAAGAAACCCACTTGCTTTAAGTTTAAGCTGACACTGTTCCTTTCCTCTGTGGAAATGAAATTTATTAATCATAATAAAACCATCATATTCTGAAGGTAGAGGTCACCCTGAGGAGGAAAAAAAAAAGTCTATTCATCACAGAGGAATTTCAATGCATTTTTTTTTTCCCAGATAATATCTGAGCATGTGTTCTTTCCCCTTTGGAAATATTTTCATCCATGTTTGTGCTTACATGTGTCAAGTGTATTCAGGAGTGTACAGAAATGAAAATTGTGCAGTTTAATTTTATATACTTTATTTTCTTTTACAGAAGATTTGGAAGAATTCCTTTTACATTTTATTCGTGTTTTACATTGCACACATTTGTTTAAGTGGAATTTCAATATCCTGTAAAAGAAAACAAGTGTTTGTTATTTTAACAAGAATATAAGCATCACTAATTCTGAAATAACATTTATATGTTAATATCACAGTAAAAGCTTTAGCATTATCATAATATAAATGTAAACCATTCTTTTTAAGGAGCAAGGATTAACTTTGGTCACAGTTCTCACGTTAGGATTTCTTCATGACTCTTTTGTTTTAAGAAAGAAACATGGTTTACGCAGAAGGATGAAAAAAAGCAGTGTAAAACACTGACAATAAGTGATTACTGCTTTGGAAAAAGGGTGATAAAAAGGCACTCAGAAGTCAATACCGGGTTGAAACAGTCATATTTTCATCCTTTGAAATTGCTTAATGTATGTGTTTATCCATATTTTCCCCTCAGTTGTCAAGATTTCTGTTGAATATTGATATAATAATATTATTAGCAACATGTTTTATTACATCAGTGTTGTAAACTTGCCAGTTACTTGAGTAGCTGGCTTAAATATAACAATAATTTAATACAGCCTGAGCGCTGTGTATGCAGGCTTGGTCCTTCCTTTGAAGTGGCCCTTGCCTTTGGGCCACTTAATGCCATCCTAGGTGACCTGTTGGACTTTGTTTTGTGAGGCACCGGGACACAGCCAAGCATCCTGCAGGAATGGCATGTAGGATGGAGGCAAAATGCGGCCCTACCACTGGACCAAAATGAATGCAATTTTTACAGATGTAGATTTACAGCCCTTGCCCAGCATGGCAGTGATACCAGATAATCAGGGGGGGAAAAAAAAAAAAAAGAAAAAGGAAAAATCTTTTTTTCCCAATTTCCATAGCTTTAAAAATAATAGTTGTGGCATTAAAGCATGTAAAATAATAGTACATGGACGTTACTAAGGACATGAGGGAAACATGTCCACCTCTAAAATAATTGTTTTCCCTTCCCAGTTGTTTTCTTACTGTTTGAATGAAATTTGGCTGGAAAGAATTAAAATCATAATGATATTCAAAATGGATTCTCAGACTTTAAAGATTGGCATAGAGAGGCAATGCCTTCTTCCCTTCAGTGTAGGTGAACAAGACACAAGGGATTCTGTTACAAAGCTGAGTATTCCAAATCTCTAAATCATGTTTGCATCCTAATGTGGAGGGTTGCCAAGGCTGAGGTTTATGGAAGTTCTTCCTACCAGAGAGGCTCCAGAGTGTGGGATCAGTGTCAAACCTGCTCAGAGAACTCTGAAAGCCTTTCCAGCTCACAGAATCACCGTCCTTTACCCAACATAGACTGATGTGAGCTACTTTCCTTCCCTTTCTTTTCCAGTGGGAATTGCCCATTTTCTTTGCTGGGTAATTTCTAAAGAGAAGTGTTCTTGGAGACCAAGTATTTAAGTAGAATTGATATATAAATGTAATCCCTTACTCATCAATGCTTTGGATGCAAAAGAGGAACTAATGTATTTGATACAAGCCTTTTACACATATTTTCCTGAGTTTCAGACCAGGTCTTAAGGAAAGCAATTGCCTAACACACTGCTAGTCCTGGAATTTCATGTATACCTCTGATAGCAGTGAAGAGTTCTCTACCCAAATCTAAAGCAAAACACAGCTGTGGGGTGAGATACAGAGCCCACACTCATGAACTTGGGGTACTTAATAAATTAATTTGTTTTTAATGTATTATTCCTTAAGAGGAATTTGGATTTACTAAGTAAACAGGACAGTACAACTGAAAGCATTCAGCTACGGTGGTTGCACTTCAAAGTGAAACATCCAGGCTTTAGAATGCTTTATAAGAACTTAGATACATTTGCTCAAAATGCTGCACTCTTGCTGGGAAAAAAATGTCTAATTCACAGTGCTGAATATGAACCACTGTACACTTGGAAGTTTGTACTTACTGAACTGTTTTCTACTTTTTTTTTTCTTTTTTTTTTTCCCCTCAAGATGTCTGGTTATATATTCTTGGAAAAGAAAAAGCATGTGACTTCTGCAAGTGTGTAGCCCTATGTTTGTGCAGAGCGTCAGAGACAGGGATGTACAGTCTGTCTTTTCCATGCTGAACCCTTCAGTGAGCACAGTTGTCACAGGAGGTGATTTGCTGGATTTCCATATGAAAGGAATCCCTCATAATCTGGCAAATGTTGGCTCAGTGAGATGGAGAATTAAGGACTTATTGTCTGTGGTAATTTCTGCTCCCTCCTTGAAGATGTCTCTGGGTAGGTGGGGATGGCTAGTTCAGATAATTTGGTCCTTTTCTCTACCTCACGTCCAGGACCCACAGTAGTGGGTGGTGGAGGATTGCATATGCCATGGAAATTTCCCTTTCTCAGCTTTCCCTCAGCTGGTTAGCTCGAAATCCGCCCGTCAGATTCTGCTTGTGGAGGAGCAAATACATGATAATAAAATAGAACAATTGTCCTCTTTTCAAAAAAGTAAGTTTGTACAGGTATCTGAAAAATAAGGTAGTTACACAGAATGTGACCAGTCTGTGGTTACTGTTCACATAAGGTTAAAAAATAATGTTGGTTTTTTTTTTTTTTTAAAGAGATATCAAGGGCATTGTTAAACCTTGTTTGCTACATTAGCCCTTGGAATTCAAGACAGCACTACAATTACAAGACCACTTTTGTTGGTCTATGTGACACCTGAGAGCAAATGAAAATTGTTTGATTATGGAAAAAATGTTAGACACGTGCAGTGGAAGCTGTCCCTAGCTGGCATGCCCATCTCAGTGATGGTATTCCCTGTATTCCCCCAGCCCGGGCAGCAAAGCTCTGTGTGTGTGTCAAGGTGAGGCAGAGGAGGAGGCCAGCAAAGGGCCAGGGGCTCTCGGAAAGGAGCTCTGAAGGAGTTTCAGCTGGAAGGGTTTTGTGTGGGGAGAAATGACA